>JAMPIV010017488.1:0-117500 GCA_024509875.1 Oreohelix idahoensis | reverse complement strand
ACTGTACTACCCCATCCACCCTGTAGTCCCGATTTGGCACCCTCTGATTTTCATCTATTTGGTCCACTTAAAGATGCACTCCGAGGGACAAGGTTTGAAGATGATGAAGGAGTGATTCTTGCAGCGAAGAAATGGCTACATGATCAAGACAAAATCTGGTTTGGGCTAGGAATACATGCACTTGTTTCGCGCTGGCATAAAGCCGTACAAGTTGATGGGGATTATGTTGAATAATACCGATGTGTACATGACATATCCATGTATATTGTATATAAATTTCATGCTTTTTGAATAAACAGCTCCTGAGAAAAACGATGTGGTGCATTACTTTCTGAACGCCCCTCGTATTATAAACGATTCAGCATGATTGAATCATGCAAGTAAGTAGACTCTCGCTGATTAATGATAGCAAAATGTAACAAGTTTCTGTTAGGCATAAAAAGGTGCAGTGGTGAATTTTAAAACTAACCCAGCAAAAACTATGATTGACATTAAATATGATACCTAGACAATGATAGATGCATAATGACATATCCTATATTCAGAATGTTGGAATTAAGAATTATTCAGGAATGACGGAAGAAAACAAAACCAAAGGGTTTATTAAATGTTTGGACTTCGTTAAAATACCTCAAGTGGAATAAATTGGAACAGAGTAAGAGCAACTATGTTACTGCTAGGACGGACGAAACATAAATCAGCAACTATAGCAACTGGTCAAAGGCTCAACTTTTCTTAAATCTAGTGATGTTATTTGTCGTCGTAAAATAAAAAAGAATATTACCAAGTCATGAAGATTTCTTCAAAGAAACATCTCTTTTGATAAATATCTTTCACCGTTCGATTTTATATTTAGATTTTATAGTAACAAATGATGGACTAGACTGGTCACTTTACTGAAGAACAAAATCCATTAATGAAAATTCCACATATGATTTTCGATGGTTCAGGCAATGGCGAGATGTCAACATGAATAGATTCTGGTTCAGCCAGTGACACTTTTTTCAACGGTACAGATTATGGCGAAATGTCAACCTGAATCACATGTGCTTTGATAATTGTTCATTGTTTAGAAGTAGTAAGAATGCCAGATATAACAACAGTTTGAACTATATGCTAATTTATTGACATTGAAATATATTAGACTGCATTGCTGAACACTTAAGATATTATGTGATGTGGCAGTTAGTGATATATCAGAATAATTCATAAGTGTCTGTCATATTACATATGTATCAAGATCACATGAAGTGATCCACATGCTCAGTAACAAGCAAACAGGGACAAAAATAATTTTCAAGTGAATTTGAGAATTTTGTACCATTTGACTTCACACTTTGTGATAATTTTAAGGTGTTGGTGTAATTACTACTACAATATGTGGTTTTTGGTGGTGGTGGTGGTGGTGGTGGTGGTGGGGGGGGGGGGGGCTCTGAGGAAATGAAGAAAGAATAAAACCATAGCTTTCAGTTATAGTGTAAGAGACAACAGATGTAAAGGTGATGCTTGCAGCTTTGCCAACTTCATCATGCGAAACAAATACTATAGAAACCACCCCTGCCTCCTGCAAAAAATAAAATAAAAAAGGCGGAGAGGGGGTAACAAGACTAACTGGTGGCCCCATCCTTCTTTAGAAACATGGAGAATCGTGATGATATAGGTAAATTTACTACAATGGACAGGACTGTTTCGTGTTTGTTAAATTATTGATGTTGTTCTGTTACAGATTGAGAATAAAGTTGAGTCCAAACTGAATGAGACTTTAGCCAGTTATAACCATACAGAGGGTTTGACAAGATCTTGGGATAAACTCCAAGAGGAGGTTTGTTCATTAATACAGTGTTTAAATATCATTTGCTTTCTGTTCTCCACACAAATTCTTGCACACAACCAAATTTTAAAAAAGAACTAACAAAACTAACTAAATATTGGGTGGTTTACTGTGCCAAATGACTATTTTTAACCTCCACTTAATCGTGCACACACAAAGGTAATCTGTTCAGCACGTATAATTTGATTATTGTTAAAATTCCTGTTTGAAGGATCATATAATGATTATTGGAGCCCATTTAACCACAACATATTCCAGCTTTCTTCTCATCATCATCATCATGTGACGTATTCTTTCCAGAACGTTGTCTCCATTACAGCTGCTCTGAACGCATCACGATTCTGGGCAAGTCGACCTGCATCAGCCAAAGACAAGTTCAGACTCTCTGTGATGTCCTGGGTCCACCGTCGTCTAGATCGACCCCTTCCCCTTTTTCCAGGAACCATGCCTTCCATCACTTTTTTGGATTTCTTGGCACTGTACATCCAGTAGTTTGCCATTGCTTCTTCTCATAGCATACCAAAAAAAAAGTGGATAGCTTCCATCTAAAGTTAATTTTAAGCTTCCTTTTTGTACTGGCTTTTTTTTTAGGATATCCACATTACTCTGTTTAGCTGTCTATGGTATTCTGAACATTCTTCTGTAAAACTAATTTTCTGTGTCCTCCAGAACATTTTTCCTGCTTAATTACCAGATGTTCGTGACTCACTTCATTTGTTATGACTGGCTCTATAAATAACACTAAAGAACTCTTTCTTACTTCCATTGGCAGAGTTGTTGCATAAAATACTTTTCATTTTTTAGGATGCTTCTTTTGCCTGGGCTATTCTGTTCACATCTTTGATATTTATTGGTTATGTGATGTCCTTAATGTACCTAGGTATTTGAATCTATTGTAAAAACTGTTCCATTTACTCTGAAAGTGCATTCTGGAGAAGTAATTTTCTTCGAGATGACCATTATTTCTGTCTTTTCGCCGTTTAGTTACCAGCCTGTATTTTAAAATTACAACTTGTAGTTTAGCTTGAGACAACATTAGTACATGCATATTTTTTCTTGCCAATGTAAATGTTTAAATCGAGGTACAACTAGATAGGTCCTGAAAATTACGAATGTGGGCTTTAACAAAAAAATTTCTTTTAAGACTGTGCTTGGATCGAATGCACAGTGTTTTAGGTTAATGGTATTTTTGTACGCATTTTATACCTTATGTCATGCAGCTGTTGTGTTGGCATTAGTAACCTGTAACATCAATACGGCTCATCTGTGTCAGGTGTGGTAATCATGTGCCTTTTGAAATTAGAATATGCTTTTACCCACCTAATATTTGGCAACGATTATGGGACAGTTGTTTAAAAATCTGCCGCTTTGTTTATTTCCGTATACATTTCTTGACAGTACTCCTTCCATCTGTTCAGAATATCTTTACGTTCTGTTAGAGTGTCGCCTTTCTTGTCGTTTATTGCTCGGGGTGATGATTTAAAGTTGCTGTTTTTCAATGTTCTTACTTCAGAAAACATATTCTTACTCAATCCCTGTTCGCGCATTTCCTCTATTTTCCTGCAGGTGTCGTTTATGTATTGTTGTTTGTCTTGTCTGACTCGTTTTTTAATCTGCTTTGTGTATTCCTTGTACAACTCCTGATTTTCTGTATCTTTTTTGGACTTCATTTTTCTTCTCTCTACCACCAACTTCAGTGTTTCGTCTGAGATGTATTCTCGTCTCTTTATTCTTCTTTTAGGAATTAACCTCTGTGCATTTGTAATATATACATCTCTGATGTTATTAGCAAGTTCATCTGGTGTCATTTCCTCCTGTACTGCCATAAGAATGTCAAATTTGTTCTGAATATCGACACTGTACTCTTCTGGTATGGCGCTTGTGTCATAACGTATTACTTTGTCGCTTGTAACGACTTTTTTCAATTTGATCTTGGGAACGTCTTGATGGATGAGATACAAGATCGCCACCTTTGTTGTATTAAGATATAATCTATTTGGTTCTTGCTTTTTCCATCCGGTGACGTCCATGTATATAGTCTTCTAGGGTGTTGCATAAAAAGAGTATTCGTGATGACTAGGTTGTTTTCTAGGCAGAATGTTGTCAAGCGTTCTCCTTGAATGAAGCGGAACGTGAACCAGAACCTACCATAGAGGAAGTCCGGAATGCAATCAAACACTTAAAAAGTGGAAAATCTCCTGGTTGTGATGAAATAACAGCTGAAATGATACAGGCAGGAGGAGAAGGCAGCGCTCGTATATACCATGCATTATGCTGCAAGATCTGGCAAAGCGGAATTTGGCCCAAGGAATGGAAACGATCAATTTACATACCCTTGCCAAAAAAGGGCAACCTGAAACTGTGCACAAACTACAGAACTATAGCTCTTATAAGCCATGCCAGCAAAATACTTTTACAAATCATAATGAAAAGGAAAGTACAGGCGGGTTTTCGACCAGGTAGAGGCACTAGAGATCATATATTCAACATGAGGATCATCATAGAAAAGTGTAGAGAATTCAACGTTGACCTACATACTTGTTTCATTGATTACACCAAAGCCTTCGATTGTGTACAACATCAGCAGTTATGGGCTATTATGAAAAATATGGGATTTCCAAACCACCTTATACAACTCATCGCACTGCTGTACCAAGAACAACAGGCAGCCGTAAGAATAGAGGGGGAAACATCAGAATGGTTTGAAGTACAGAAAGGAGTAAGACAAGGCTGTACCCTTTCTCCTTACCTGTTTAACATTTATGCCGAGAATATCATGAGAAAAGTAAGAGATGACAAGAACACACAGAGTTTGACTATTTAACATCGGCGGGTACCAGATCCCGGAAATCAGATATGCTGACGACACAGTCCTCCTATCGACCAACCCAAAAGGACTTGAACAATTACTTCTGTCCACCAAAAAACACAGCGAGGCCCAGAATCTATACCTAAACACCAAGAAGACCAAAGTATTGACAACAGACAAAGTAAAGACCAAACCAGAAATTGAAATTGATAACGAAGAACTGGAAAGTGTCAATGAATTCGAATACTTAGGATCAATCATTAACAGCTCTGGCGACTGTGCAGTAGAAATTAAAAGAAGACTTGCAATTGCTTCACATAAGCTAATACAGATGAAAAACCTATGGCAAGGCACAAGCAAAGAAACAAAGTTACAACAGATCAGAGCATGTATATTCCCAGTAGCAACATACGGCTGCGAGACTTGGACACTCAATAAAACAGTTGCAAAAAAGATTACATCATTCGAAATGAAATGCTACAGAAGGATGTTGAGAATACCCTGGACAGAAAAAAAGACCAACAGAGAGTACTGCACTCACTAAACGTACAGGAACATTGGCTCCTAAATACCATCGCAATAAGGAAGCTGAAATTTTTCGGTCATATAAAAAGACATAATAGTCTGGAAAAAACAGTGATGGAAGGCATGGTCCCTGGAAAACGGGGAAGGGGTCGACCTAGACGACGGTGGACCCAGGACATCACAGAGAGTCTGAACTTGTCTTTGGCTGATGCAGGTCGACTTGCCCAGAATCGTGATGCGTTCAGAGCAGCTGTAATGGAGACAACGTTCTGGAAAGAATATGTCACATGATGATGTTTAAAAATATAATTAAAATTCACAGGTCCTTTTCATGTATATCGCGAACAATCTGAGAATAATATATGTTTTAGTTTTTGAGAAATTGACATATAATTAGCAAATAGTCTTATTTGACAAAGTTTCTAACAGAGACTTTTGCTTTCCATTTATGCATTTGATTATAATTTCTTGTCAACATTTAGATGCAGTGGGGCTTAGCTGCATTTTGAAAATGTTATTTCTTTAATCAGTTTGAGTGCTGTGGTGTAAAGAACTACACGGATTGGTACCCTAGGAACTTGTCAGTGCCTGAATCCTGCTGCAAAGCATCGCCTTGTATCACAACAGACACTACTAAAATTTATACAGATGTAAGTAGCGTGTCACATTGTGCTGTCTTTCAGGTTTTTCATATATTTTTGCTTTTAATGTTGAATGTTCTTTATGAATTATGCTTGTTGTCTTACTAAGCAAATTGTGACTGAATCCTCTGCACATGAGGTATACTTGTCTTTATGGGTGAGTTGTGCTTGTCGTGTCTGCATGAAAAGGTGCACTTATTTTTACCCGTGAATTGTTATTGTTAAAACAGCATTGTATAAAAAATATGAAAACTGCTTATTGTCTCAAATGTATGTATTTCTGTGCATTTATTTATTTATTTATTTTTTTTTGGTGTGAAAATCTTTGATTGTAATGGAAGTCCCTGACCAGCAGACAGAATATTAAATGGTCATTTCCTCGTCACGTCCTTCTTTTTTTTTTTTTAAATTCTTATTCTTCACTCCTATCCAAATGCATGGAAGCATATCTGGAATCATCCTTATATGACCACCAGCTATGCACAGTGCTACAGTACACATACTTGGAAGTTAACCTCTGTGAGGCTGATTACATCCCCAGTGACTCTTTATATCATCCACACACTTCCATGGATTCACCCCGTGGTGAAACTTGAGAACCCAGCATTGCACACTAAGCTTGGAGAAGTCACTTGAGTCCCTGACATAATTCTTTGGCTTTGACAATGGTTGACTGCATGCAGAAGGATAAAACTATGGACCCAGTGATAGGCAAGGGGAGCAGAGAAGTGGCTCTGTGCAAGACATGAAAATTCCTTGACAGAGCCCAGAACCAGAGTACTGTATTTTAGCTCTACCCCTTTGGATGGTGAGGAATGCACAGTATGCCATCACTTCTTACTCCTAGCTTGGGACCAGATGTGATGATCCTTTAAATGCAAGCTAAGCTGGAGAAACTGGAGCTCACATTTCAGAATGGCAGGAAAGCCACAGGAAAAGCCTAGATCTAGAGTGTAGATAATAACAAGGAGTCTTCAACTTGGTATTGGCTGCAAAAGAGCGAGAAGCTCAGCAGCCCTAGTTAAACAACTATCCAATCTATAATAAAACAGACAGTTAAGTGCCATTTTGTTACATATGCTATGGTACATTAACTTGACAACTTCACGTGAGATCCTGTCTGTTCCATACAAGATTTCATAGCAGTCAGCAGTTTTACTGTCTCTTGTAACTTCAGTTCATTGGCAAATTTTTGTTTTTTCTGTGAATACAAAAATGAAATATATTTGTCCAATGTCAGCTATTTCTCACTTGTTTTGACATTTGTGTCATATTCATCCAATAAATACGAGAGATAACAGCATTTAAATATAGGAAGATACTTTACAATCATCCTGCAGAATAGTTATAAATATTGTGTTGGCCCTTGTTATCTTTTCATATTTGATCATGCGTTATGGTCTTGTTCGTACACTCCAGACATCAACTTGAATATGTTCAAAGAAAACAGTGGTCGCCCTGAGGTTTTTGGTGTCTCCGTAAAAGCCTGTATGTTTGACGTAACATGCTTAACATGAATTTTAAATAAAATACATTTTTTCACAAACAATCCACAGGGATGTGCTGACAAATTTGAGAATTGGCTGAAGGACAAAGTTGGTATCATTGGAGGTGTAGGCATTGGTCTAGCATTTGTCCAGGTAAGTCCTTTTACGTGCAGAGTTAATTGTCATTTCAGGAAAACAAAAGGGTACAAGATCTTCTTTTCTGACCACTTGCTGTTATGTGGGGATCAAAACACGCTTGACTTGTGGCCCTCATCTGATGATCAGACCCCTGTTGTTTTGCTGTCCATTTTTTTCAGTCATTCATTCATCATTCACAGCCCTTCAGTCCTCTGTGGGGCATAACATCATCATAACCCTTAACTCCCAAAGGAGCAATAGGCCTTAAACAAACACATGCCAAGTCCTCCTGTCACGTGCCATCATCTCAAGTTCTTTCCACGTTCTCATCATTTTCACCTCTGTTTCCAGCTCTCTTCTCCATGTGCTTCTTGGTCTACCTCTGCCTCTCTTGCCCTGGGGGTTCAAGAACAAGGACTGCCTTGTAATGCTATCAACAGGTTTCCTCAGTGTGTTTCCTATCCATCGCCATCGTCTTCTTCTCATCTCTTGTTCCACTGGCACTTGCCTAGTTCTTGTCCTCAGTTCCATGTTAGTAACCTTGTCATACCATTTTAATCCCTCTATTCTACGCAAGCACCCATTTATGAAAGTCTAGCTTTTTGGTTGTTGTCTTTGTTGTTCTCCGTGTCTCAGAGCCATACAATAGGACTGACTTCACATTTGAGTTGAAGATTCTTATTTTCGTGTTGGATCTGATTTCTCTTGATCTCCATATATTTCCCAATGCAACGTGGGGCATATGCCTTAGGCTTATTAACATCAAGGCATCCTATCCTGTGCCATCCATTCAGGTTCTTTCCATGTTGTATTTTTCAATCTCCATTTTTACTTCTTCAGGTGTCTTTGGATCTCCCTCTATGTCTGTTACTGTGGGGGCGCCATTACAAAGATTGCCTTGTAATGCTATCACCTTATTTCCTAAATGTCACATCAAATGGCCACAATCTTTCCTCTGGTCTGTTATATCAATTCCACAGTGGTGATTTTGTCATACCATTTTAATCCTATTTTGTGCAAGCACTCATGAAAGTCTGTCTAGTTTTCTGTCACTAGACTGTTATTTATTTACATTTGTTAGTATGCCAAATAAGGCCATATCTAAGTATTCCATTCTTGTGGTTTCATTTACAGATCACTGAAGGACTTTAAAAAAAAAAAAAAAGATTACAGTAATTATTTTGTTGTGATACTGCGAAAAACAGAAATTGTGCACACACACAAAAAAACAGAACAAAAATATTTTATAGCGTTTAAAAAAAAAAAAAAAAAAATAAAGACGCAAGAAAATAGTGTATTTTATATAAACATGTCCTGTGGTTTGTGATAACATTTTGAAAGAATAGAACCCCGTTCTCCTCATAGAGGACCATAACGGAGGATTACTGTGAGGTTGTGCACAGGGTTTTCATCCTCATGTAAAACAGATTGCTACAAAAACCATTACTGCAGGAGCACATGAATGGCTCAGGCAAAGAATTCCTGCAAGGGTGAGCAGTGCACTTAAGGACCCATGCTCCATAAGGACCATTAAGGGAAGAAGAAGAAAATAATTTTGGGAATTTCTGGTTCTTCCAATGGTGCTCCCAGAAACCATTTGTTTTGAAGGAGTGTGACGTCATTTAGATTATATTAGCTCCTGATTCGAGACAACAATGTTCTATATTTCACTTTTCTGCCTGTTTCAGATTATCGGTATTATATTTGCCTGCTGCCTGGCCCGAGCAATTAGAAAGGAGTATGAAGTGGTATAGTGCACTCATTCACTTTTATTGACTGCGGGTTTGGAAGAACAATTTCATCATTTAGATCAACCCATTGTTCAGCTGAAAGTGAATGTTTTTGGGGTATTTATAGTTGTATTTTGTGGAGTTTTCAAATCTGATGTGTCATCAGTTGCATAATTTCAGGCTTGATGAACATCTTTTCTGTATTAAACAGCAAGAATAGTAAATCTTTGGTATCACTGACTTGATTACCATCTCTTCTTTAACATACAGCAAGAATAGAAAATCTTTTGAGATAATTGAAAATGTACATCAGTTACCTCATTCTTGATGCTACAGAAAGTTTTAAGCCTCATGTTACCAAAATTGGTGTTTATTCCGGTCTTCATATATAGGTCTCTTCAAATACGGGGCAGCGACTGACAAAAGATTTGAACTTACTGTATTTTTCCAGACCATGTAACACATCAAGATTTCAGAATGCATATTTAAGGACACGTCATTGTATTCACAGTAAAAGTTGAACTTCACAAGTTGTGTTTCAACTTTTCCCATATATTGTTGTTGATCTTTCAAGATACTTAGCTGATTTTAAATGAGATCTAATGTGCTTAAGAAATCCTTGTCTGTACTATACATTTTGCTAGAACAAGCTTACTGCCCAGTAATGCATGCTCCTGAACAACTAGCATAGGACCAAAGCTTTATTTTTCTATTTACAAGGACATGTTTCATAAAAACCCGTTATTTTTCCAAGAGACCTGAAAATCTTGATTACTTTGAAGACCTAAGGATACACATTTGTACCATAATTTGCAGGGGAATTTCATGCTGTGTTCTTTATGACAAAATGTGTCTGAAATATACAGTATTTACAAATTGGTTATGTCAGCTTCGGCTTTTAATCAGTATTTCAGGAGCTTTTTTTTTTGGGGGTGGAACGAGAGTTAAGACAACATTCACCCCAGATGTTTATTATCAAGAGGGAGGTGCTTACACTTGTAAATTTACTCTTGTATTTTATTCATTACTTTTAAACTGTTGTAATCGGTTGATGTATGGACATGGTTGCATGTATTTTCATTCATCTTTTGCTGTCATGTATAGCTGATCTTATGATACACTGATTTTGCAGTAATTTCCAAGTACCAGCACTGCTACTGTTTCATTTCTTCATCCATCCCATAATTTCACATTAGCATATTTTGATAAGTGGCATGCCCTGATGTCTTCAGGAGAATCGTTTTACAGAATATAGTTTGATGTTTGTAAAGTGGTTTGTTAACGTGACCATAAGTTAGAGTAGAGGCAGATTTGCACAAACCTTTTAAATCTTTATACTAATTTTGCCAGAACCTGCCATAAACTGTAAACGTTTTTTTCTGTTGAAAGTTGTATCAATATTTTTCCAAGGGTTTCTTTAGCTAGTTCTATAAACTATTCGTGGCAAAATGTTTTTAGTCTCAGAAGCTACATTTGTGTTTAAGGAAGCATGTGTAAGTTTCTGGGTCAGTTTGTTTCATGGTTTTTTAGTAAAAAAACAGCTGCTGTTTGAATCTTGCAGCCAAGCACTTTCAAATATTTCTGCTTATTCTGGATGTAGCACATCTGTTTGTATGGTTATTTGCATGTCCACTTGTAAAGCTACTTACCCAGTTTCTTCTATAACAGTAAATTTAATGTTCAGCAACTATATAAATATATATATTTTGTATTTCTTTTATTAGAGGTATTTAATGATCTTCTTAAAGAATTTTGTGAAAAGTAGATCTATTTTGGAACACATATGACTGGATATCTAGTTTAGAAAACACCAGTCGGTTTGGTTACATTTTTTTTTTTTTTTTTTAATTGCTTAAATTTATTTCTGAGCTTATGTGAACTATGTAAGTTTTTATTTGTGAAATTGGAATTTATAAATACATTAATAGTTACATTTTGTGGTTTGTTTTAGTTTCACCGTTTTAATTCAGTGCCTGCTGATGATTGATCAAGTGGCATCATGTCACAAAGTGTTGGATAGGTTGTTTTTTTTTTTTCTCTTAACTTTTAAAATCTTTCTTGATATCGTCATAACTGAAGCTATGTTGTTTTTGTTTATGGAATATAATGGCCTAGCTCAAAGTTGTTGCAGTCATTTAGTTAAACGGTTTTTTAAAAAAGAATTTTTTTAAAGACAAGCCGAAACATGGCATCTTACACAATTCACTATTTATGCCCAATTGTCTATATTATATAAATATATATATATATTATTGATATATATGCTATATATAAATATTTCTAGGTTATTAATATTTCAGGTAAATTTACCATTTTTTGTTGCAACTATTTCAAATGCTAACATGACAGCTTGTAGTTTTACAGTCTGATGCCACTGGTTAAACATTGTGTAATCTTGTGTTTTGTTTTTTAAAGAGATATTAATCCACTGTAACATGTACCAGTAAAAGCATATTTAAATGTACACCAGTTAAGAGGTTACTGAAATGATCATATGAGGTTTTGGAGATAACTGAAAATGAAAGAAAGAAAAGATCAGTATGAGAAATACAGAAATTATCTATTAATTTGTTGGTATTTTTTCACATTCAGCATGAGTTTAAAGTTCAAACGTTTATCATTTAAGACATGTATGATTCATTTAATTAGTGCATGTTGCTCAATTGGCTGGAACCGCTAGGCACATAATATATATCAGTTTGTGTCTGTTACAATAAAATGGACTGTGCTGTATTTCTTTAATATAAAAATCTGTTACTTCTCAATTTTTGTGCACATTAGTAAGGATCTGAAACCATAGAACTATGTACTTTAATATATGAAACATTTAAAAAAAACAGTAAATTGGAGTGATAGGGTTTTATGTGTGTTTAATAACGATTCACATTTTCTTAACTGATCCAAATATGAGGACCCACACAGAACTGGCTTCATTTATCTGGCACTGTATTCAGTGTAATACATTAAAAACAAGTATTATTGTACCTAATTTCTGTTCATTAATGATTAGTTTCAGGCTAACTAGTATGGTGAATAATGGACCTAGGCGTCAGGTTATAGATCTGCTAACATTTTTTAATTTTTTTTCTGTGACAGTAAATATTATTTCATCTTGTGAGCCACACCAGTGATCTATAATAGCATGTTTTGATTTAAGGTTATATTTTAAATAAACAACGTCATCAGAAAAACAAACGCTGAACTTGTACATCATTCTTTACAACAGCCACTCTTTGTTACACATGCAGGCCATATTTGCAGCGTTACTAAAGTTAGAGAACCTGGTATTGAGAGAAGTACGTGTCCTGTCCATACTCTTCTCTGAGGATTGTCCATATTCCCTAGTTTTCTCAACTGCTAGTGATATTGTATGGCTTGCCTGTCTTTGATATCAGAGAGGGTAACAGATAGAAAGCTGGAACTGTCTTTACCATTATAACTATGAAAATTGGTGCCACATGACATGGAAAACCCAAGTTTCCATCTTGATATTTCCGAAGTATAAAAGCTGAGAAGACATACTGAATAGAAAGCAGGTGGAAAAAATGTTAAGACTTGAATAGAACCATGTACAGTATTAGCTAATAATTGACTAGAACAAAGTACAACAATGATGAAGAATTGGGTCTGTGAGCAGCTAGAATTAGGACTTTTGCTAGTCACATTACTGTACAATTAATGAGATCTTGTAAAATATTAGTGGCAGAAAATAAAAGATTTGAACATCTCTCATTGTTGATGGGATTTTTTATGTGTGTGTGTGTGTATGTTATAAGTTGTACATTTGTTACTCTTTCTGTTTATTGCTGCATCGCTATTGTAAAATTGCAGGCAATTCATGTATCTGTATCTTAGGTTTTTACAGTACACAACCTAAAATGTTTGTACAGGTGAAATGAGAGGATCCTCAGTTTATGAGATCTAACAGGGACCAAGTATAGTGTTAATTTTTCTTGGATACAACATTCACAGCATTAATGAAGATTCAGAAAGATTTAAAAGATTAATGTCCCCGTACAATTTTATTGGCATGCCCCTAACCAGTGTTGTCACTCTGAATTTAAAAAAAAAAAACCTAGATGGTACCTTAAAACAGTGCTCCGCAACCTCACACTTAAGTGTCCTTCAGAATTTCACAGCACACTATAATACTTAAGTTCATAAAAAGGTACATGCATAGGTAGTTACTTATAGATACTAACGCAGGGGAGTAAAGTGTTAGAAAGTTCATTATACTAGATCCAGCTTTATGAGTAGGGGGTGACCAGGTATATAAGTGGGTGGATGAGGTAAATATTTTTTAATTCGCTGCAATCATGAGACAACGCTCGCTAGTTTTTGTGATGGAGCTAGTTTTTAGTGATGGATCGGTGGTTTCTGTTGTTGCTGCTGTTTAACTAGGGCTGCTGAGCTCGTCCTTTTTCCCCAGCCAACGCCAAGTTGAAGAATTTGTAGAGAGCCAGGCAGTAGCTTTCTACTTTCAATGGAGATTCCTGGGCAAGTGAGCACATGCTGAACTGTTTTGTATGGAGCAGGTCATCTACATATGGATGGGCACAGTTGTGGCAATTAGGCTTATGGGAGTTTAATTTGTTTTGGTGTGTGTTGTTTTTTTGTAAGTTATGATCTAAGCTGGAAGATTGTGCTCTGCTTCACACATCGTAGGTTACTGATGCTCTCATTCTTGGTGGATAGAGTGGGTTCTTTATACAAGGCACGTCTTGTAGATCTTCTGCCCATCGGTTGAGCCATTCCTCGTTGACGTTGTTTTGGAGTATTAATTTAGTTGTCTGCATATTGGCTGGAATGTGTATCTGAACCAAGCTTCTCCTAGTTTTACAAGGTGGTCAGTTTTTTTCCTTGATTGGTATGTCTATGTATCCTGGTATCCACTGGAGAGCGACTCTGATCTTGTATGTTGTTAGCAGGCTGTCATTTGTTTTAGCCAGCTGTATTATTTCTTTATTTTCAGTTTAAAAGTATTCTTCTGAATCCTGAATTGTTGATTTTGAATCATTGAAGATTATGATATCTGAGGTCTTATAGATTTTTTTATTTAAATTTGCTGTTTAGCTGGAAAGGGGGTGTTTATTGCTTTAATTTATGCTTAGTGATTAGTACTGAATTCTCCACATAGTTCGCATATTCTGGTGTTCTGCCATTTGGGTACTTCACGTAAGCTTCAAGCCAATTGTTTATGGTGGCAATGAAGGCAGTCTTCTGCGTATGCATATGTCTCAAACTACTGTTAGAGTAGTTTCTGTAGTCTCTATAGTAGCTGTCTTCAGTGCTGTTGTTGGTATCGCTTGTTGTTGTGCTATCCATGAGTTGTTTTTATTATGGGTAGTTTTAATCCCTTACCGGGATGGAGGCGAGGGTATACAATTTCAATTATTTCTTGTGACTGTGGAGGTAGTGTTGTTCTGCTATAGTTGTTGCTACTGGCAGGATTGATTTTCGATTAATCTGCTTTTAGTTTTCAACCAACTGTCTGGTTTTGTGTTCTTTTCTTAATCTTCCATCGCGTTCCGTTTCCATGACAGCACGTTTACGTTGTTGTCCATAAGTTCCATTTTTGTGTCGGGGTCACAGGCAGCTATTGTCGTGGTTCTGATACCCCCACATATGAACATAAGAGCTTGGTTTTGAACTTTTTCTGCCTGGTGGTTTTGTTCATTGTCGACTGCAGTTGAGTAGGTTATTATCCATGACTGATCGGACATATGCCAGGCACAGCTGTCTCAGATTTACTTTTCCTGCTCCCCAGCTGGTGCTTGCAAATTGTTTCACAATGTTCAGGCGCCCAATGGCCTTATCTTCATTTTGTGCATGACGGTTTTGAGGAGTAGCTGTCTGTCAAGCTCCACTCCTAAGTAAGCTGGATTTTCTTCTCCAAAGTAGATGTCCGTGGAGTTTTAGTTGGTACCCCTTCTTGCTTTCCTGGCTGCTCCAAGTGAAAAAGCTGTATACTTGTTTCACATGTTTATTTTTAGCTTCCAGAGCTCGCTAGACATAGGTTTTGTAGCAAGGACTCTATTATTTTAGCTGGTGCCAGTTTGTTGTATTTTTCTGCTGTCCAAATGAACAGGTCTTCTGTATACAGTGCTTTTGATACCTTCAAGGTGGGAGGTCAGTTATGAAAAAGAGGGAGCAACTTAATGCTGACCATTATGGTAATCCCCCTCCAGTGTTATTTTGTGAATAATTTAGTGTCTTCTGCTGTTGTTTATATTGTTCTATTATTTAAAAATGCTTAAATCCAGAGGTATATTTTCTCCGTGTATGACTATTTTTGTCATTTTAACGTAGAGCCTCTGTCTCCGCACTGTGTGGTATGCTTGCTGCAGACCTATGATACAACTGTGGTGTGTTTACCTTCTTGGAATGCATCGATAAGTTTTTTTTTTTTTTTTTGTGTATGCACAAAATGTAACAGTTTTTCGTCTGTTCTGCAACCTTGTCTGAAGCCTGTTTGGCTATCATCGATAACCTTATTTCTTTCCAGCCACTAGTAAAGCCTATGATTCACCATTATCTCACCGAGTTTTCTAATTGCTGAGGTTAGTGAGACTGTTCAGTAGATTCTGGGTTCTTCAGCGGCTTCTGTTTTTTTAGACTTGGTCAAAAGATGGGCTGATTGCAAACATCGAAGGATGAATAGGAACAGTATAAGCCAACAAATTTCTAATATTCTCACATCGACAGGAAAAAACCTGGAGACATGCCGAAAAGGGATCAAATAATATTTCTCGCTAATTTTCTGCACTTTTGTAGAGGCCAGTTCTATAGTGAAACAATATTGCTGCCTTTCTGGGAAGTCCTGAAAAACCAAAAGGCAGGGAAGCCAGTCCCAAATAAATGCATGCTGATGTCGGTTGTACAAGGCGCACAACATAGTGTAACGCAAATCGCCTTAAGATGACAGATACAAGTATTACTCAACGAGATGGTGCTCTACCCAAGGAGACCAGCCAGGTAGGAGAGTGCCGGACACCTTATCTCGATGGGGTCCACTCAAAGCTACTAGTTAAGGTAAAAGGAATGTAAAGGATCCCGTTAATGGGCGTGCCCATTGAGGGATGTTGGGAATATGGTGTTAGGCCCATATTTTCTTGACCATCGGCACATTAGGGATGTCACAGAACAGTTCATGAGTGTGAATAATGATAGTGATTGGTGTTAAGGGTCACTGAACTGATGTTGTCAACACTTGTTTAAGTGTAACTCAGGTATTGAGTTAAGGTCTGACTTTATGCCAGCATTGTTGAGACTTGTGCGTGCGTTGGGAGAGAGCGTTTTAGTGAATACAAATCTGGGGTAACTGAGACATTCTGTGTTTGGCAGCCGAGCGGTAAGCTCGTATTTTTTGTGACAGTGGAGAACCACAGTTGTGATTATTCCAAACATGTTGGATATTTATTACAGGGTAGGTCGTACCTATTGTGGATAAGGCGAAGGCTTTTGTGCCGCCTGGAAGTGTTCCATTTGGAACTGTATATGCATGTTCATGGGGAACATTATAAGGTGACATTCATCCCACCTTGTAGTTACGGAGTAATAAGGCGACGCATTTTTCCCGCCTTGTAGCGTTATCCCGCCTTATATATTGAGATAATTTATATGGCGATGTTCATGCCGCCCATCACTTGGGATAAGTGATATACACCTGGATGGTGGATGTAGTACTGGTGCGACGGTGTTTCCGCACGTATTGTCGTTTGTGTGTACCTACTGTTAGTGTGTTCCCGTAAAGCCAGTGCGTGAAGACGATAGTTATTTCCTACAGGCAATGTCAGCCTGGATGTGATGTCAGTATGCTTGCTAATGTAATTGATTTCCATGATTTATCTGTCAGTCGAATAAACGTTATGGAACTGTACCAGTGGCGTTGGGTTAATTCGTACGAGCCATTGTTGATCTTCATCTACAAAAACCCACACCCACTATAATATAAATCTTTACAAGGGATGATGTGGTCAGCATCACGCCGGCCGCCTTAACCTTCCCAGAATTGCTCTTGTCCCCAATTCATGAGGCTGGATCGACCCCGGAGCCGTTTGCGGTCTAAAAAATCCCACCTCAGCTGGGGACCGAACCACAAAGCTACTAGTATCAATTTACGTCTCTCAACGAAAAACTGTTTGGAGATGTCAGAAACCTTCGGCTGACTACTGCCTTTATTAGAGCCATTAATGTAGAAGTCTGAGGGCGAACGAGGAAGAAGAACTCCCATAGATTGGTGGGTGATGATAACTCAACTTATTGTTTGTAAAATTCTTTCGTGGTGTCGCGGCACACCAGGCAGACACTCGCGGCACACCTATTGCGGAGCACAGCCTTAAAAGACTCCTAGATACACCTAGATTTTGGGAGATTGACTACTTTTGGGGTTTCTTTTCTTTTCTTTTTTTTTTTTTGGCTATTTTTGGGCGGCTTTGGGTGAAAACCAGAAGTTGATCTACGTGGTGCTCTTTAACTAATAAAGGAAAATGACGCCTACATGGGCCCCAAAAACCTAGATATAGGAGAATCCACCTAGTAGTAGGTGGGAACACTGCCCTTAACGACACTCAGACAGAACGCAGCGCTGACTGAGGTAGGCGATCCTTAAAATGTTTAGGATAAAGAAAACCCCATATTCCGAGGCAGGTCTACCTTCCAAGCGAACGTTCCTGGTGTGCGTGTGTGTTGACTGTAGATCACACAGGATGATGTGGTAGATTCTAGATGACGGAGGGGGAAAAGAACGAGTTCTGAGCTCAAAGGAAATTTGGGACTGCCCCAGCCCCGCCGACATTTAAGAGCGAGGTATCACCAGGGTTAAAGTTGCTTTTTCTTCGTCCCATGAAAACCCACGAGATAGCTTATAAAAATTACGTCCTGCAATTTTTTTCCATTTATTTTACCCCCTTTCCCTTGGTCACATTCCATTTCAAAACCCCAGTCCTCCCCCCTTTTCCACGTTTTTGTTGTTGAAATACTGAAAAGAAAGAATGTAATCGAATGTAAATTAGTTACCTAGTGCAGACAAAATAGTCTTTAATGTAAAATAGACTTTTAAAAATTTTGGTGGTTAAATGTTTCTAAATTTATTTTTAAATGTAGCTTATATTGGCTTAAATTGACAATGATTTCCCACGTAACTGCTGACATGATTTTATCAAGGCATATTAATAGAGAGTTTAGTGTTTCTAAAGTAGGTCCGCAACGCTTCCGGGTTGCCTACCGCTGTAATGGATTATTGATTGATCGTATAGTGTAGTAACTACTTATGTTTACCTAATATGTGCACCCTTCTCCCATTCTCTCCCACTAATGATAATAATGTAGTAGGCGTTGCGATTATGAAAAACTATCGTACCGTGACCAGAACACAGTAAACACAGTGATTATTTAATATGATTACGTAATGAATTTGTCCATTCGTGTATCGCCTTCATCAATTTCATTGTCGGCGGGAGCTGCGCTGGTGTAGTGGTTACCAAACTGCGCTGGCGACCGGGTGACCCAGGATCAAACTCGGGCGAGTACATTTGAAGATTTTTCGTCGACCGGGAATTGGACTGGATTATCTCGAGCCCTGGCGAGAACATTTGAAAGAGTGTCGTCGACCAGGGACTGGCGGCTCCTGAGCCGACCCAGCTCTAATGGGTACCTCCGAAATCGGCGAGTATCTGCCTGTATGGCGAGGGACACCTGTCTCTGGGAAAAAAAGGGATACCCACGAAAAATCAGTCTCAGGTTAGTCATACTAACCTGAGATTTCGCCTCGAGTAATAGCGGGCGTACGAAAAAAAAAGTAAAAAAAAAATTGTCGGCCACTTTCGGATTTCGAAGACATAATATCTGCTTATTTAAAATGCTGATTTCGCCTTTGCCGCCCTGTCAAACTGCAGGCTATGTACACGCGATCGAAATCTTAAAATTCTGTTAACGTTTCATAAATCTCCGTTATCTGTGACCTAGCCATTGAACGACAGTCTTAATATTAATAATATATGCAGCCCACGTCGGCCAGATAACAACACGTGCTGTTTTTATATATTTCTTACTGCTGTATGCTATACTGTGTTATACAATTTCTCTGTAACAACCGCTTACTTTTGGCTATGAGTCAGAATGTATTTGTACACACGCATTCACATTACTTACTTACTTACTTACTTAGTCGTTCCCCTTCTACCGTGAAGTGTAGAGGTTTGGAAGAGAGAGCGCCAGACCATTCTATCAGCTGTCTTCTTCCTGGCCTGGTTCCATTCTAGTCCTCGGTCCTTCAAAGATTGTCTAATGTTGTCCTCCCAGCGAACTCTGGGTCGTCCTGGAGGTCTGGATCCCTGGCTCTTTGTTTCCCATGCTTGTCGTGGTAGCCGATCTTCTCCCATTCTGCAGACATGGCCAAACCATCTTAGTTGGGACTGTTCTATTTGGGTCTGCAGCGGATGGGATTTCAGGCCTTGACGTATCGTCTGGTTGCGGACCATGTCTCTTCTTGTTACTTCAACCACTTTCCTCAGATACCTCATTTCTGAGGTTTGGATCTGGCTTTTGTGGGTTGTCATTCACATTACAAGTAAAAAATTACCCGGATGTTAAGTTGTCGTTTGCCATTTATTTTCATTTTAAAGGTCATTTGTTAATATACGAGACTTATTTATTTTAACACCCCTATCCCCCCGCCCCCCGTTAAAAAAAATTAACACCAACTCCATTACCCCAGCGAGCGGCAAAAAAAAAAAAAAAAAGCTGAGACCGAACTATTTTCAGCCTTTCCTGCGTCTGCTGGAGAGACTGCAACATTTCTCATATACAAGGTATAATGTGTTATCCTTGCCGTCCTTTCTTTCTTTCTATCTTTCTTTGGAGGAGTCAAAAAGTAACCTTAATATTTTTTTATTAACAGAATATGCACAAATAGGAATGAAAGCACTGAATCACTTTTCATCATAGTTGAAATCCCACCACGTTCAATGCAGGTGTGCCAGCGCTTTACTAATGCCTGGATTCCGCGAGAAAAAAAACTCTTCTGACTGACGGCGTAACCACGTATGCACCTCCTCTTTCATCTCATCGTCCGTACTGAACTTCTTGCCACCGAGTGCCTCCTTAAGGGGTCCAAACACATGATAATCACTCGGTGCGAGGTCCGGTGAATATGCAGGATGTGGGAGACACTCCAAACGTAGATTCGTGATTTTCATTACTGTCGCACGAGCTGTGTGCGGCCGCGCGTTATCGTGCTGTAACAACACACCAGAACTGAGCAAGCCGCGGCGTTTTGACCTGATTGCAGGTTTCAAGTGGTTTCAGTTGGAGTCTGGAGCACATGCGCACACGTACGACATCTTGGGTGGTGGCAGGCCTTTGTGCATGTGCTCCAGACTCCAACTGTTTCATTTCCGAAGGGTAATTTTATTATTAGTCATTTACATGCCAGTCTAGGAATCTTATTTATGCCATTATCTGTAAAAGATGCAACGTTACCTATATTGGTGAAACTGGTAGACGTTTAGCAGTTAGATTCCACAAGCGCTTAAATATTTATCACAGAGCACAGAAACCTGTGGCCCTTCATTTCAATAGCCCAGACCATTCCGGTCCCTTTGACATCCAGGTAACAGGGTGTCGTGCTTAGATAGGTTTTTAAAGTAGTACTGGTGCGACGGTGTTTCTGCACGTATTTTAATTTAAGGTCCCGCCTGAGTATAGGGATGATAATAGTACGTTAGAAGTAAAGGTGTAAGAAATAGATTTCCACGAGTGGATAGTTTAAGGAGAAGATCTGTCTCTGGACTGAGTAGTTTATCTAATCCAGCCTATCTATACGACTATAATTTAGTATAAGACAATTTTGCACCTCCCATATATCTAGAAATATAAGTTTACCTAAATACTCATACACAGCTATGTGACAACAAAACACACAAACGTGAAAAAAAACTGGTTAATTGGGTATGGGTCTGACCAACACACAACGTTTAGTTCTTTAGTTGTTTATTATCATTAAACTTTACAACATCGAATATCTAAAAGAAAGATCAAATAAATCAGAATTACATATACAGAAAAAATAACAGAATACCGGTGCCCTCTCCTCCTTGAGAAGAAAAGAACCCAACAAGTTAATAACCCCAAAGGTCAAAGGTTAGCACTAGGTTACAGTATAGACAGTAAAAAAGAACACAGTTCCCACTAAAACGTTATCCAATAAAGTAAACAATATTTAAAACAGAATTTAGATAATACAATTTTTCCTGTAACGAAGAAAATATTTCACTCTCTCTCTGTCATACGTGGCCACACAATCACGCTTCTTACCCTATTCTTGGTGAAGAAAATCTCTGGCATACAATCCATGCATATATATATATATATATATATTTGTTTCCAGAGTTTTGATCTACCAAATTTGGGCCCAGTCCCTCCTTTCAATAATTAAATTTTATAAGGGGAACGCCTAATTTGGTGGTTGATTTCCTGGATAAACAAATGTCACCTCGAATAGTTAATGCAGAAAACTCTCTGAGATCTGGTGTTCACAGTAAACAGTAGGAAAACATCTGCTTGCTAAAACTGTTAATTATTGTTACTTGATGATGATGGTAAATCCTATCGGCTGGCTCTGGTGAGTGCCGATTCTGAAATAGCGTAACTCTTCTGGGTATAAACCCACTTGGATACGACTATCAAAAGTCGGGAGAATTGTTATATCTTTCACACCCCAGTGGGCTGATAAAATTGAATAAATAATTTCTGGTGTTTATAGTCCAGTTAATTTTACTACTTAAAATGTCAGTCTCTGTGACCGGTCCGGTTCACAACTGAACTTGGAGACGCGTAAGCCAAGAAGACAACTTTAATCCAATCAGTAAATGGAAAAAAGGACCAAAATATAGACCAAAATAAAAACCGCTGGTCGCCGTTTGATCAAGTCATGTCTAAGGATAGAGAAACATGAAAAAATTACTGCTAATAAAATATCTACATATAAGCACACGGTGTCTCTAGCCTATTCCTATCTGGTCAGTTATTGCCGGCGCGGCGTCCGTAGGTCAGGTGAAGGTATGTGCCCTCCCCGCTCCTTCTGCGTGTGCTAACAATCAGCGTACAATGTCAGTTATTATTTAATTATCCATACTCGCACTTTAACAAATATCGCCTGTCATTAATAACTATTAGATTGTCGACATCTGTTTGTTAAGTCGCATGATATTTAAACAACCGTCACTTACTAAAATCACACACAATAAAATATAACGTGAATTCTATTCTGTCAATTATCAGTCACCTAGCATTTTAATTCAGTCAGCTAAACCGTATCTTTCTGTGTGATACAGTGGGTGGTAAAATTACCATTACTGAACAACTGGCACACAAATAGCTACGCGTTATATTCCACTGGTTCTAACACCTAGAAAATCACAGTGAATTTAAGATAATAAAACTTTTAACACTGTAATACGCTTAAGCACAAATTTATATTATCAGAAAATCAGAATGAAATCCCCACGAAACTATTAACACATCTATTCACAATGGTTCTAGATAACATGTTTAGACTGTCCGAAAAATTCTGAGCGACAACTGATAACCGATTTTGGAAAGACGCAGTTTATATACCATCATGTTATTATGATCACTAGAGTATGTTAATTTTCACACTCTTAATGCATAGCAGAAAAATCAGGAAACTGCGTTTGCCAGATGAAAGGTCCTCTGAGCCGGCCACCGTTTCTCTCGTCGGGCGCTGGTTGACCAACATTAAAAGGCTCTCGTTACGATAACAGGGTTTCTTTCAAAATCGCTCGTTCTCGAGATGAAAAGCTAATCGACGTCAGAGACTTCCCCGTATCTGAAGATCAAAGGGTTAAGTGTTTATCCCACGTGCGGTCTGTCCGATGTCCGATGATTGACAGATCAGCTCGCGTGAGAAACTTAGGTAAACAAACCAGATTAGCTCCCCGTTAGGACTGGCAAGTCGCGGAAGTTGGTAATTTGCCTGTTTGTTTACGTCTCAAGAAAAAGAAGCGTGGATTAAAGGTGAGTAATGCAGGCTGTCAAATGTTTGACTTTGCTAACGAATTTTAGAACGCCACGAGGTCACGAAAGGTTGTCGGATACTGTAGGCTATATTTCCATTATACGTCACACCGGGTTACGCGGTTGCTTTCTCGATGACCGTAGTCGATTTTCTCTAGAGAATCGTCTTATTTTCGAAATGGGTTGTCTTTCTCCCAATGGTCTTAATGTCCAACATAATTTTGCTTGACTCTGTTATTCATTGGCTTTCCTGTACAAAGACTCAATATGTGCACCCTTCGCATGTGAAACTTTCGCAGTTGAGTTCCAACCGGTAATTGTTTCATGTCTCTCCACACACTGGTCAAGTAGGTGAAAAAAAAAAAAAAATAAGTACATTCTTTTATGGTATGCTTAAAAACTTGCAGAGATTATCTTACTTTTGTGATAGAAAGCATCCTCGTACCACATCATGGGGCCGAGAATACATTTTTTGTAAAGGGTACAATTTTATATGGACACCCTGTATTTCAGAGTTCTTTATTTCATTCGTCGCTTTTTTTTTTTCACGATCTTTCTTTTATATAGTTTTGCGTTTCTACTTCCGAATTTTTATGACGTCACTTTTAGTCATCGCCGTGGGACGCAAACGTTCAGATCTAAGGGTCTTTTATATGTCGACATGCGCCCTAATATAACCATGTACCCGGCACAAAAGATCAGTATAGTGACACTTATGTGTCATTAGATCTTTTGTGTGAAAACACAGAGGATCATTGGTGACACTTGTTTGTCATTGGGTCTTTTTGTGTTGGGACATGCGTTTATATTGGGCGTGTTCCAATGCGAGTTAATGCGACCTCATGGGAGGAAAAAAAAATGCGACCTCATGCGAGGGAAAAAAAAAAAAAATTAAGTCAATTGTTCATTGTTTGACCGATTCTTTCAGCGGAGAGTCTTTTAGCAGGACTGTTTATTCCATTTTCTTCTTTTGATTTTCGTTGATTGTTGAATTTCTTGATTCTTTGGTTTTTTAGTTTCTTTGCTTTATTATTGCAAAGACGAAGATCTGTGTTATATATATATTACGTATTTGTGGTCTATAATCTATATTTCTTGTCCTTGTTGCCTGTTTGTAACTGTGGCTGACGAAGGGTAAAACCCGAAACGTTCCTTGTTTTCTGTGCACTGTTTATTTGTAAAACTGATTCAATACCGTTTTATTTGTGTGTGTGTGTATATATATATATATATATATATATATATATATATATATATATATATATATATATATATATATATATATATATATATATATATATATATATTTCCTTACCAGTTTTACAGCAGCCCCTTAATTTATTTACTTACTATCTCTCTCTCTCTCTAACATGCTAGCCATTATTTAACTCAAGCTCTTCGCTTTTCACTTTCATCTTACATTATCAAATTCACAGTGTCATTGGCGTAACTACAATGTATGGGGTCCGGGCACAAATTAAGTGGGGCCTTCCCTATATGAAGGGCTCAACAACTATAATTAATATACGGCAAATCTGTTTAAAATATCTGTAACTACTTGCCCCATTATCATAAGTGCCCTTTATTCCCTCAAGTAGCATAGGCTTTCAAGAAATTAATACAAGATCCAATTGTTTTATGCCATCCGATCTTTCATCAAGATCTTTACTTGTCTTTTTTTTCCTCTTTCATTTCTGTCTCCAGAAACTGGGACATGCTTTGCCATTTAACACAAAAACTTTGAAAATTTAAAGGATATATATACTCGGTTCTGGGTCTCCTGGGTGTGTGTACACGGGCGGTAGTTACGCCACTGCATAATGTCCTTAATATATGACTTGCTGAGATTGATGCACACAATCCTTGTGTAGTATAAAGTATCGATTTTATTTTCGCATTGCCTAAAATGTGGCGTGATACTGACAGCTGTGTAAGTTGGTAAGCTGTGTCTCATAATAACATGCTCGCCCTACACACCTCCTCCCCCACACCCTGTTCTACATTCCATAGATTGTCTATTCATTCGTATATCTTGACTGCTGTCGCTTTGGGTATTATCTGGCTGGTTCAAAACTTGAGTGTGGAACAACAAAGCAAACGAAGTAACAAAGAAGTTAAAAGTTAGTTGCTTATCCGTTACAGGACGTGGCAATCAACCCCAGCTTTTATTCGCTGTTTGTGATTTTTCTAGGCAATTTTTTTCATTCAGTAGTTTGCCATTGCTTTCTAAACGGTACGGCGCTTATACCATTGTTAAAAATCCACACAAAGCGATCTGCTACCAAACCGCCTGCAGCAGGTTTCGAACCTGGTATATCTGGATTATGAAACTGCGTTCATATCCATTAGGCCACAGACGCCGACAACAAAGAAGACAAAAAAAAAAAAAAAAAAAAAACAACACACACTTTATAAATCTGTAGGAGAAAAGGCTGCGGTATTCCCATAGCAAATATTGCCATAGGAAAGTGAAGTATTAGAAACTTCCACTCTACACTAGGTCTTAACTTTATGAAGTGAGGTGTGACCAGTTCACTTATTCGTTGCCTTGTTTTTCCTTTCTTGACACAAGTGAAGAGTCATGTAGTCATTTACAGCTTGGTGAACTGGTGCGTGGTGCTGTCTTGTTTCGAACCCATAAAATCTTCCTGTAGAAGCAAGCGCGCTGACCACTCTATACGCGCTATACAACCAAAGACAGGAGTTACAGTAATTACATAAAAAAGTTGTACCTTTGACGCAGTTTTTAAAAAATCCTAGAAAAGTCTTGAAATAAATATGAAGGTCGGTTAAGTGAATTAGGAGAGAACGGACTAGTAACGCGCCAAAACATGTCGCGATTTAATTATATTGTGTTCTTTCTGCTGCATGTCATAATGAAGGCACTAATTCTCTTGCGGTTTTTTACATTACCCTTCATTGCACTTCAACATCACTTGATCTTTGTAGTCAAACAAATCTTTCTAGTCACTTGTGATCAATCCACCATTTAAACAATTTTAATGGGTGTTCAATTTAGTTTTTTCGGTGCAAGGCACACCGTTTCTGTATATTCCCGAAAATGTACTTTTTAAAAACATTTTTCGCTATATGACGTTTCATTTGGGCAATTGGCAATATTAGGATTCCTGAGAAAAGTGAAACACCTGGCCCTGACATATGACAGTTACAACTCGGCCACCATTATGAACAATGAAGGAGTTAATTCCAATACGTTATAAGACTTAAAAGGAAAGATGAGATGGTAGGAATAATTTACTTACTCTATGGGGACCCATGTGGTTCCCACGGGTCTTTGATGGGACAAAGAATAAATAGAACTATTGATGCCTCGGTCATCTCGTAAGAAGAGCGACTAATGTGGAATTTTGCTTATGGCTGGCAACATCATGATGTGAAACTAAATGCTACAGAAACCACCGCTATAAGAACATTTGAATGTGTAATTTTTTACTGTAAACCAATGTTTACGATTTTTATTGAAGTTAACCTCTTCATTATTTGTGACCATATCAAAAAATTTCTTCAATGAATCATCTTCCTTTTGGAGTTTTGCAAATGACACTCTGTCTATCCCTGACTGTACATTAATCTCATCATGAGTAGTCAACTCCAGCTCTAAACAGTTTTCAGTTTCCATTTTTTTGAGCTTGGGCACGAGTAGTAACTGCATTGGCAGTCAACAAATTCTTTTCTTCCCACTCTTCTATTTCTTCTGGTGTGCAGTCTTTGCTTCCGTGGATGCGACCCACAGTGAGATCAGCGACAGGATTATTTAATAAACATACTTTAACTTTCCCTGAAAAGAATGGAGTATGAATATTAACTATTGCTGCGGGGTAAAATTCAACAGTCCTTGCAAACGTAATGCATTTCACAAATTCACCAGTTGAACAAGACGGGTGAACCAGCGACTGTCTAATTCCAACAGTTGTTGAACCTGAATCCTTTAGTACTGATACTAGAGTACTATTTACCAATCCTCTGTTGAATATAAGAGTACCAGTGCCGTCATGCGCCGAGAGACTCACAGCAGGAAGAGGATGTCCGCACTTCATAATCGTAGTACTGTCTTTCTGAAATAGACTTTTACATTCCTGGCAATGGGAAGCAACATCAAAATTAAATGAGTAACATGCAGATGATTGAATCTGATTATTCAAATCATGATGATCCACATCAGTAGTGAGTGCCGCCCCTGCATTATGTTCTGACCACTTTGGGTCACGTGAGCTAGATCGTTATCTCTGACGATCAAACGAATTACCTTGATTTCTAAAGGTCTGACTGTTACTTCTATTACGGTACTGCTGATTGTTATTACCCCAATTATTATTTTGAGGAACGAAATTATTTTCTTTTCTCCAGTTATTACCTTGTTGGAAATTGTTGTTATAATTATTATTATATCTATATTGAGGTGACTGGTTTCTAAATTGTTGTCGACTCCTAGTAAAGTTATCATTGCTGTTGAAATTGCTATTTCTGCTATACTGATTATCATTATTTCTTCTAGTCATAAAATTTCTGTCTAAGCTCTGAGATCTAGTTCTATTATTATTATTCCAAGTTGTGGCAGAAGCAACTGGAAGACCTTCTCTTATTTGATTGTTAGCAATGCATGATCCTGGATGTGCAGTGCAAAATTGTATTGCTATTTTCTCTAGAGCAGATAAGTTTGGCAGTTTGCGTTCCTGCAAGAACGACCAAAATGGCTTGTTTACCGAGGATAACACCTTATCCCTTAGCATTAGATCCACCAGATTATCATAAGTTTTCTCAACACCAGCTAGTTGAATCCATCTCAAAAGTGATTCTTATTGAAGCGATAAATTCAGAGAAGTTTTTACCTGTCTCGGGAATCATGGTCTTAAATTTCATCCGATAACCCTCTTCATCGAGTTAAAAACGTTTCAACAGTACTTTCCTAGCAGCATCATAGTCATTTCTAACTGCCTCATTCATAGTAATGATGACAGTCATAGGTTCTCCACTCAAAAATTGTAATAGTTTGGTAACCCATAATGATTTATCCAACTTATGTGCAGTGCATATACCTTCATACCTCGAAAGGTAGCATGATATGTCATCAACCGTAGGGTTAAATACAGGTAATTTAAACCAATCATTACCTTTACTGTTACTGGATGACGAAGCATTATTTGAATTTCCATTATTACCATTATTTGCTGATTGAGCTTTTAATTTTTGTTCTTCTAAACGAAGAAGTATTAACTCCTTTTCTGTAGCATGTCTTTTTTTCATCAGTACGTCTCCTTTCTTCTAATTCTAAATCTTGAAGACGTCTTCTGTCATCATCTGCTTTCTGTTCAGCTAATTCACGCTTCATTTCAGCTTTCTTCTTTAGCTTCTTGTTCTGCTAATTCTTGTTTAGCTTTGGCAAACTCAGCAGTAGCAAATTCTTTCAAAGCCTCACCTTTGTAGCCAAATTCCTTCCCAATCCTCATGAAAGATTCAAGAGTGGCCATGTTAACCACTAACTGTGACTCAACTAGTCAATCAGTGAACTATCGAGTTGTTTTACAATTAATTGTAAGCAAAAAAGGTTTTGTTAATATTATATAATGATATGCCTTCCTCAGGCTAAACAAATAGTAGCTAATGAACTACTAGTGTACTGCAATCAGTAATTATTGCAGTCATATAATGCAGTCATCTAATATCTGCATAAAGAACTATGCAAACAATGATAATATAATATTATGCATTAATAAGATATAAACAAAGGAAAGAAGAGTAAAGTACAAAACAATATGACACCACAATATCAGACAAGGCGCAAGTAAAACGTTTCTATCACCAAAATAAGCTTATACAATGGAAACAGTACGGAACTAAAAATGAGGTCAAACCACAACAAAAAATCTAAAAACAGACCAGACAGGACCCATTGACAAAAACAGATGACATATAGAACTGAATGATATCAAGATTAGGATTACAAATATCTGACAAACGAATGACAGAAATAAGTAAAAAGAAACTAAGAACAGTTAAAATACAAGATAGATACACAATACGTCACAGCTAAACATATAATATTGACCAACACCAGATAGCAGACAGAATAGTGACGAGTAATCTCAAGTCTACTTCTGCTCGAAATGGAGATGGATCAAAAATGTCCTTAAAAGAACGGCTTTAGACTTGCGGTCATTCGAAAAGACATGACAAGTCTATAGCTCCTGCCATCCACCCACATAGATACACAAAAGATATAAATATACATAAAACATACATAAAAGTTACACATTACGATAGGGCACGCCAGTAAGTAATCCTGGAAAAAATTTTTTTTTTCAGTACACAGGTACTTAGCTTAACGGCCAAAAAAATCCATCCTCCCAGACGTCCGTATACACCAAGAGGCTTTGATGGAAGGCAGATTGGTGACTTGAAGTGTTCGTTCGTCTTCAACTACTATGGGTGGCAGTCCAAAATACTCAGTTCCAGGACATAGATGCCTTGAAAGAAAAATCTTCAATCGACAGCTTCACAAGGCATTCATGGCAGCCGACATCTTTCTGCAAAATTCGCCCGTTGTCAGGACAACCGTCAGTAATGCGCAGATCAGCTGGAACTTATGCAAAAAATTCGTTGAATAACTTGAAAAACTTCTCTTTTCTTTCTCGTTCCACTTTGATATAAGTTACAAACAAGTTCATGACAAGTCGAAATCCCCACACTGGCCACCATCTCTGTTGAGGCTTGTTTTAAGATTATTATTAATAATCTTGAGTATCGTGCTTATGGATGTTTGCGAATGGTTTGGGGTTGTCAAGAAAATTACAGTTCATGCACGGACTCCAACACCTGGTTTATTATTGGGTCCACAAATACCGGCATATTTATTATGACTTTAAACAAGTTCATTTGAAAGCATGAATTACATTAATAATTTTGAAGCTCCTACAATCCTCCTTGGAACATCACACATCTGAGATATTTACTACGCAGTGCCATCATTGTGGTGAAGTGAGATGTTATAAATATTTATAGGGGACTTAGTGTACTGACTGAGATCAGCTGTGAAGGTATATATATCTAATAAGAGTAGTGTATTATATATAACCTTGCTTGCTGCCACATATGTATACCTCAGTCAGAATTATTCTGGAATAGTGTGATGACTACGTTGTATGTCTAGGGTATGTGTATGATGAAGTGTAAGTCATAACAACAACAGACAGATAAACAATTTAATTTATTCCACCACACTTGACAACACTGTGACACTCACATACATATAACACTCTAAAGGATATCTTAAAGGAGTCACTGATAACTTTTCAAATAACAATATGTATTCATTGCTGTTATGAATGAATATGTGTCCTGATTCAAATACAAAGGGAACCAGGAATCACAATCAATTTTACTTACAAGTTATATGTACAGAATTTATCAATATGAATATGGTAATGACATATATTATTAAAAGTATCCTATGTGTGTCAGTTGTGTAGTAGTAATATGAGGTAATACTGGTTTTGTTTTGTTCAAGCTCTGTTGGTATTTGTCATCATGACTTCAATAGTTTGTCTTTATTGGGACTAGTATTGGAGATGTTCTCAGTTCCTGATATTAAAACAATTTAATTCCCCTCTTAATGTTATTTTTACAAGGTCATTTTAAGCTGGGGTACATAATTTTGAGCTCAGCTGGCCACATCAGCTTATCTTGTGTGATGGCGGCAGGTAAAGACTCCTCTGCTCGATTTCTCCCCTGGGCTCTGGAGACACCTCACTGATAGCTAAATGGACCAAGGAGTATGCTGTCCGACTCTGGATTCAGCAAAGCTCTGACCAGGTGCTGCTCAATACCATCAAGACCACGGTCCCTGAAAACAAGAAGGATGTACCTTCTACTTCATAACTAATTTATACTCTCTTTTTACACTGAGCACAATACATCACAAACATTGAGTTCAGAGCGTTAGGCCAACTGTCAGCTTCATCTGAAATACTTTATACCAGTATTTACCTCCTTAATGGTCACTACGCCTCTGCACTTCCAGCACTATTTCTGTCTAATCAATAATCTAGGTGTCAGTGTACTGTTTGGCCATTCCATGCAGTTTTACTTTCCTCCGACACCTTCTGTTCAGGCTGGAGCATTATAGGCTTTACATCATGTTTGCTACTGAACTACACATATATACAGGCATAAATTAACAATTCACATTCAATTTTCATTAAAAGATACTGAATGTTTCAAGCTTACCACAATTCATGGAAACAAACACAGATACGTTGATTAGCAATGAATTCTGGCACAACTACTGGCACAAATTCCCATCTGCTTATGTTCCAGGCTTTTATTTAGCAAAAATATGAGCTGGCTTCAACGCACTGTTGCTTTATCAAGCTTATTTGACTAGTGGTCTCGAACTAACGCTCCTAAGTGAGTATATCAGCGAGTCTGGCCAATGGAGCCACGTTTCGACAAGTGTTTGAAAAAATTTTAACTTCCTACGTCTCCCCTAACAACCAAAGATAGTATTTATAGCCCGACTAATCGTGTTTAGCCTTACATATCATTCCAGCCAATCAGTTCAAATGTAACTTGTGGCCCATTTCCCGTACAATGGTGGTGTAAAAAAATCTACCACTGAGCGATTCTGATTTTGGGTGTTGTCTGACAGCACCATCATTTTATTTTGGCTATAACTTGTTAATTCCTAGACTATTTGCATAACGTTGTACATATTCTTTGTCAGCAAACCCTAAGGAACCCAAATATATATATTTAATAGAGCTAAGTGGCTGCGTTCAAAATATGCAATTTCTTCTACCTCCTGTTTCGAAGATGTGCTGTCTGGGTACTGTAATGTTTTCAAACGTAAACCCATATAATGTTATCTTTTCTAATAAGCGTTTCCCAGGTTTTTTAAAACCTAACTCTGGGAAGGGTAGTGAATTTATCACTGTCCGTCTGAAAAAGTTAGTGCATGTGGCCTTACACGCGTGATAGTAGTAATTGTGTATCGCGCGACGCGTGTTTTGTGTTGCACGTGTTCGGCTTTATGCCTCTCCCTTCTCTCTATCCTTTAGTCCATCTGTCTTTAGTTACGCCGTGTATAAAATGGAATGAATGAAATATTTAAATTAGGTCATTGATCAGCTTGGTATCTCAATGTTTTTCCAAGAAATACAGCACACGTTTCATTGAAGAAAGCGGGTAATAATATAGTAGGCTTTTACTATCAACGTGAAAGCGTTACAATTTGCAGACGAAGCATAAAAACAAAGGGGATTTCGAGTACTGTCATTGTGACAGCACTGTTCTTTACCATTCTTCTTCCTTTCTTTATTATATGTATTTATTAGGCTTTATATTTACTTGATAATTTATATATGTGGATTAGAATATTCCACGACATCTCCCCTCTTAAAACAGACATTATATGTCAGTCCTTTATTCTATATACACATAGAGAAATTTATTATTAGTTCTGGGGTTTACGGTGATTCTCATCACACGGATGGCGGCTTAAGAAATCCGCTCCCAAATTTGTTTTTCCAGATATATACTCAATGCTAAAATTATATGGAGCCAAAAGTAAAGACCATCGGAGTAACCTGGAGTTCTCATGCCTAGCCTGTGCTAGAAACGATAAAGGTTTGTGGTCTGTTTGCAACTTAAAGGCCTTCCCATACAGATAAATATTGAATTTCTTTATTGCCCATATTACTGCAAGACATTCTTTTTCGCTAGTTGAGTAATTGATTTCAGCTTTATTCAATTTTCTGCTAGCATATGCCACTGGGCTTAATTCCCCATCCAATGCATCTGATTTCTGTAGTAGAGTTGCACCTAACCCAATATTACTTGCATCCGTCCTTACTATGAATTCTTGACTTAAGTCAGGTAATTTCAAAATGGGTTTACTTGTGAGCTTTTCCTTCAATTCTTGGTAAGTCATTTCACATTGTGGTGTCCATGTAATGCGATCTGGATGTCCTTTACGTGTCAAATCAGTTAACGGTGCACATATGGAATTAAAGTTTTTGATATACTTCTGGTAGAAACCACATAATGAGACAAAGGATCTCACGTCCTTCTTGGTTTGTGGTCTCGGGGCTTTCTGTAGTTTCTCTAAATTCTTTGGGTCAGGGGTCATGTTTCCCTGATAAACTGTGTGTCCCAAAAATTCCAATTCTTTACATCCAACGCAACATTTGGTTGGTCGGGCTGTTAAATTTGCCTCCCTAAGTCGATTAAACAGCATGTTCAGAGAGTCAATGTGTTCCTCAAATGTTTCTGTTGCTATCAGGATATCATCCATGAAATTTGTTATACATGGATTATTCAGAGGGTCCAATAATTTTCTCATCATTCTAGAGAAGACACTAGGCGCATTCTTCAATCCAAATGGCAATCTATTAAACTCATAGTGTCCTTCTGAAGTACTAAAAGCTAGGTATGGTCTAACCTCAGGCTTTACTGGAATCTGATAATATCCTTTACTCAGATCCACTTTGGAGAAATATTTAGCTTTATTTAGTTTGGCAAACAGCTGATTTGTATCCGGCAATGGATCCACCTGTCCTTCTGTAATAGCATTCAGTCTCCTGTAATCTATACAGAGTCTATGTTCTCCAGAGGGCTTCCTTAAGAGTACAACACCGGAACTATACGAAGATTCACTGTGCGAAATAATTCCTTCCTTCAACAGATAGTCTATCTCTTCCTTCAAAGCTTTCTCCTTAGCAAACGGAATCGAATATGGTTTCATACAGACAGGTGTGGGGTCTATCAGTTTCATATCATATTCCAATAGGTTTGTATGCCCTGGTCGGTCTGTTAACACCTCTGCATGATTATTTAGAACCTGTTGCACTCTCTCTTTCTGAGTTTTCGTTAAATGTGTACTGATTTTCACCTGTGCTGCTGTCTCACAGGGGTGTAATGGATACTCAAATGATGAAAGTGGTTCCTTTTTCATCTCCATGGCGATGGACAAGGTCAACAAGTGTGTCTCTTCCTGATGTTCTCTTTCCAAATATTTCTTCAGGAGATTCACATGATAGATTTTTTTCTTTCCCCTTCTTATCTATCTTATAATTTGTTCTAGATACCTTCTCTAAAACTGTATATGGACCCTGCCATCCAATTTGTAACTTATTCTGACTCCCGGGCAAAAGAAGCAGTACTTTCTCTCCCACAGCCAAATTTCTGTCTTTCGCTTTCCTGTTATAATAGGCAGCATGTTTCTTCCTGGCTTGTTTCAAATTTTCATTGGCAAGTTTCCAACCAGTTTTTAAACGAGTGGTCAGCTCATTCACATATTGGTATGAAGATGTAATGTTTTCCTCTGCCTTTTCATCAGTCCACGTTCTTAACAAAGCTTCGAGTGGACCTTTTATTGGCCTTCCAAACAATAATGTTGCCGGGGCCATACCGGTTGAACTATGGGGTACCTCCCGATAAGCAAAGAGGGCGGCGTGCAGGTACTGGTCCCATGTATCTGGTTTTTCGTGTGCCAACTTTCTCAGGATCGACATCAATGTGCCGTTAAATCTTTCCACTTGGCCGTTCCCTTGGGGATGATACACACTACAATGGAAGTGTTTGGCCTGGAAGATCCTGAAAACTTCTTCAGTTAGTTTCCCCTTGAACTGAGAGCCATTATCAGTCAAGATTTGATTGGGAAAGCCTAACCTTGTGAAAATTGTGAGCAATGCCTCTGCCACATGTTTAGAATCAATCGATGACAGGGCTACTGCCTCTCCCCACATAGAACAAGTGTCCACCAAAGTCAGAATGTAGCTGTTCCTTCTCTTGGTTCGGGTGAGAGGTCCCACAAGATCCACGGCAACTCTCTCAAAGGGTGTTCCCACTATGGGCATTTCCCCCAGAGTTGCTGGTGCAGTCCAATGTTTAGGTGCTACTCGTTGGCACTCTGGACAGGATTTTACATATCGTTTGATATCTTCAGTTATTCCTGGCCAGAAATAGTGACAAGCTATTCGCTGTCCTGTTGCGCTGATTCCCATATGACCACTGAAGGGAATCGCATGCCCTAGTTCCAACACTTTAGTCCTATATGAAGTGGGAAGGACCAGCTGTCCGTGACCATTGGATTCAGATCCAGCCTTCCTATATATTAGTTTGTTCTTCATATAAAACTCTCCCTTGCCTGGAGGTGTATGAGATTTGGGCAACTTCTTGAAACATGGCTTGAGTGTTTTGTCCTCAGCCTGTGCCTTCCTCATCTCATCTGGGTGAGTATTTATGGGATTATCCTCCTCCTTTTTTGACTGTGATCTGGTCTGCACTGTTGCCAATATCACAGGTCTCTTGGGATTCCCAAAGAAGACATATCTACACCCCAATATTAGAGGGTAGATTGGCTCATTTATCACTGCTGCTTTTATGATTCCTTCCACATATCGCGTTTTCACTTTTATTCGGGCGACGGGAAGTGTCATGGTAGCTACATCCTTGGTTGCAGTTTGAATCTCCACTGTTTCTGTGGTGTATTGATCGGCCTGCACCAGGTGAGAACTCACAACGGAATCGTAATCTAAACCGGTATCATATAAACATCTTATAGTGACACCATTACAGATGACATCTTCACACACTGGGGGGGTGGTATGGTTCCTGTAATTCTTCAGGTTTGCCCTTCTTTTCCTTTTTCCCCGATGTCATAGCAGCAAAATGAGGAGGTTTCCTTCTACAATGGTCAGTGTCATGATTGTTCATCTTACAATTTTTACACCACCTTTTTCCTTGGTTGAAAGATTTTCTTTCATCATATTTCCTTTCATCGAATTGTGGGTTTTTTTATTTTTATTTTCATACCGTGGCCTATCAAATTGGTGCTTACCTTTATTTTGATCCTTAGGATCAAATTTATTAAAGTTCTGTGGTGCCCTAAAGTTATCCACTTGTTTCTTTTTATTACCTGTTACCTCTGCTTGAGCTGCTTGATACCTTTCAGCAACATTTAGCAACTCATCCAGCCTCTCTGCACCTTGTTCCATGAGAAACTTTCTCAGGTCTGGAGCCATGGACTCTCTTAATTGCTCTATAAGGACCATTTCCTTAAGATCTTGGGTTTTCCCCAGAGAAGTCCATTTCTCCAAGTATGTCTCTATTCGTGCAGAGAACTGGTGATAGGTTTCACCTGACAGTAGTTTAGCATTCCTAAATTCTTTCCTATAGAATTCTGCATTCTTTTCATATCTTAACAAAAGAGCCTGCTTTAGCATGTCATAATTTTCCTGATCACCTCTGCTCATTTTTGCAAAAACTTCATAAGCTGCCCCACGAAGTCCTTGAGATAACTTTAAGCTCCACCTTTCTCTCTCTAACCCATACGTGGTAGCTAATAGTTCATACCTATTTAGGTAGCTCTCTATATCATCGTCTTTCTCAACAAAATGATCTAAATGAAAATTCATAGCTGAGGTTGAGGCTCCTTGGCTAGCAGTGGCATCAGAGGCAAAGGGACTGGCACCATTTTCAGGAGCATGGCCCTGAAACTCAAACTCCCTTTCAGCCTCTAACTTTCTTTCGGCTTCAAACCTTCTTTCTTCGCGTTCAATAAATTTGTCACATTCCGTAGTGACATAGGCAACCATAACTTGCCCATCTAATCCTAACTCCTTTGCAGTCTGAACAGCAGCAGATCGAAACTTGGCCAGGTCCGCCATTGTCTATCAGGTAAGTTTATACAATGTCTAACCAACAATTTAATCTCTAACTATATATCTAATGGACAACACAGGCACCGTGAGCTCAACCTTATTTAATTCCACCCAAGGATACCTTTTAATTCTTATATTCCCTGAAGTGAATTACCCCCAATATTTTTAATAGGGAAAGATTCAAAATCCCAAGAGCGAGACCCCAATATATGTGGTGAAGTGAGATGTTATAAATATTTATAGGGGACTTAGTGTACTGACTGAGATCAGCTGTGAAGGTATATATATCTAATAAGAGTAGTGTATTATATATAACCTTGCTTGCTGCCACATATGTATACCTCAGTCAGAATTATTCTGGAATAGTGTGATGACTACGTTGTATGTCTAGGGTATGTGTATGATGAAGTGTAAGTCATAACAACAACAGACAGATAAACAATTTAATTTATTCCACCACACTTGACAACACTGTGACACTCACATACATATAACACTCTAAAGGATATCTTAAAGGAGTCACTGATAACTTTTCAAATAACAATATGTATTCATTGCTGTTATGAATGAATATGTGTCCTGATTCAAATACAAAGGGAACCAGGAATCACAATCAATTTTACTTACAAGTTATATGTACAGAATTTATCAATATGAATATAGTAATGACATATATTATTAAAAGTATCCTATGTGTGTCAGTTGTGTAGTAGTAATATGAGGTAATACTGGTTTTGTTTTGTTCAAGCTCTGTTGGTATTTGTCATCATGACTTCAATAGTTTGTCTTTATTGGGACTAGTATTGGAGATGTTCTCAGTTCCTGATATTAAAACAATTTAATTCCCCTCTTAATGTTATTTTTACAAGGTCATTTTAAGCTGGGGTACATAATTTTGAGCTCAGCTGGCCACATCAGCTTATCTTGTGTGATGGCGGCAGGTAAAGACTCCTCTGCTCGATTTCTCCCCTGGGCTCTGGAGACACCTCACTGATAGCTAAATGGACCAAGGAGTATGCTGTCCGACTCTGGATTCAGCAAAGCTCTGACCAGGTGCTGCTCAATACCATCAAGACCACGGTCCCTGAAAACAAGAAGGATGTACCTTCTACTTCATAACTAATTTATACTCTCTTTTTTACACTGAGCACAATACATCACAAACATTGAGTTCAGAGCGTTAGGCCAACTGTCAGCTTCATCTGAAATACTTTATACCAGTATTTACCTCCTTAATGGTCACTACGCCTCTGCACTTCCAGCATTATTTCTGTCTAATCAATAATCTAGGTGTCAGTGTACTGTTTGGCCATTCCATGCAGTTTTACTTTCCTCCGACACCTTCTGTTCAGGCTGGAGCATTATAGGCTTTACATCATGTTTGCTACTGAACTACACATATATACAGGCATAAATTAACAATTCACATTCAATTTTCATTAAAAGATACTGAATGTTTCAAGCTTACCACAATTCATGGAAACAAACACAGATACGTTGATTAGCAATGAATTCTGGCACAACTACTGGCACAAATTCCCATCTGCTTATGTTCCAGGCTTTTATTTAGCAAAAATATGAGCTGGCTTCAACGCACTGTTGCTTTATCAAGCTTATTTGACTAGTGGTCTCGAACTAACGCTCCTAAGTGAGTATATCAGCGAGTCTGGCCAATGGAGCCACGTTTCGACAAGTGTTTGAAAAAATTTTAACTTCCTACGTCTCCCCTAACAACCAAAGATAGTATTTATAGCCCGACTAATCGTGTTTAGCCTTACATATCATTCCAACCAATCAGTTCAAATGTAACTTGTGGCCCATTTCCCGTACAATGGTGGTGTAAAAAAATCTACCACTGAGCGATTCTGATTTTGGGTGTTGTCTGACAGCACCATCATTTTATTTTGGCTATAACTTGTTAATTCCTAGACTATTTGCATAACGTTGTACATATTCTTTGTCAGCAAACCCTAAGGAACCCAAATATATATATTTAATAGAGCTAAGTGGCTGCGTTCAAAATATGCAATTTCTTCTACCTCCTGTTTCGAAGATGTGCTGTCTGGGTACTGTAATGTTTTCAAACGTAAACCCATATAATGTTATCTTTTCTAATAAGCGTTTCCCAGGTTTTTTAAAACCTAACTCTGGGAAGGGTAGTGAATTTATCACTGTCCGTCTGAAAAAGTTAGTGCATGTGGCCTTACACGCGTGATAGTAGTAATTGTGTATCGCGCGACGCGTGTTTTGTGTTGCACGTGTTCGGCTTTATGCCTCTCCCTTCTCTCTATCCTTTAGTCCATCTGTCTTTAGTTACGCCGTGTATAAAATGGAATGAATGAAATATTTAAATTAGGTCATTGATCAGCTTGGTATCTCAATGTTTTTCCAAGAAATACAGCACACGTTTCATTGAAGAAAGCGCGTAATAATATAGTAGGCTTTTACTATCAACGTGAAAGCGTTACAATTTGCAGACGAAGCATAAATCAAAGGGGATTTCGAGTACTGTCATTGTGACAGCACTGTTCTTTACCATTCTTCTTCCTTTCTTTATTATATGTATTTATTAGGCTTTATATTTACTTGATAATTTATATATGTGGATTAGAATATTCCACGACAATCATGGATCACTGAAGTATCGAACCCCAGACGTGGAGTTAATATTTATATATTTTAAATTGTAAATTAATATGAAACAAATATAAAGGTATGTTATCAGGCACTCGCAGGAAATAAAGAAGTAGAACACCAGACAACAGAAAAACAACAGTCTGTTGTTTTTCTGTTGTCTGGTGTTCTACTTCTTTATTTCCTGCGAGTGCCTGATAACATACCTTTATATTTGTTTCATATTAATTTACTGTTTACAGGCCTCAGGTTTCCCTCCCTTATTTGTAATAAATGTTTGTACAATACCAAACCTACCCACTATCCTGTTCTCACTGTTCTAGTCTACTATCATTTACTGGACACAGTATTAAGGTCCTAAGGGTCTTGTTGGATTCGGCCTATACTGCTTGATAGAAATACAACAGAAGTGATTGCGTCATTAATAGGCTGAACTGCCCGTGGAGGACTTCTGGTGTCGTGTATTGTGGTTCGCACTATTGACCTGCCATTGAAACATCATTTTTGATGATGCGTAGATGGCAGAGCGGATAGTGTGATTCGCTTGCATGGCTAGGCGGGGTTGTCGCACGGAAGGTCCAGTGTTCAAATCCTGGGTAAGCCACTCACGTCTGTTGTTTTTCTGTTGTCTGGTGTTCTACTTCTTTATTTCCTGCGAGTGCCTGATAACATACCTTTATATTTGTTTCATATTAATTTACTGTTTACAGGCCTCAGGTTTCCCTCCCTTATTTGTAATAAATGTTTGTACAATACCAAACCTACCCACTATCCTGTTCTCACTGTTCTAGTCTACTATCATTTACTGGACACAGTATTAAGGTCCTAAGGGTCTTGTTGGATTCGGCCTATACTGCTTGATAGAAATACAACAGAAGTGATTGCGTCATTAATAGGCTGAACTGCCCATGGAGGACTTCTGGTGTCGTGTATTGTGGTTCGCACTATTGACCTGCCATTGAAACATCATTTTTGATGATGCGTAGATGGCTGAGCGGATAGTGTGATTCGCTTGCATGGCTAGGCGGGGTTGTCGCACGGAAGGTCCAGTGTTCAAATCCTGGGTAAGCCACTCATGTCTGTTGTTTTTCTGTTGTCTGGTGTTCTACTTCTTTATTTCCTGCGAGTGCCTGATAACATACCTTTATATTTGTTTCATATTAATTTACTGTTTACAGGCCTCAGGTTTCCCTCCCTTATTTGTAATAAATATTTTAAATTGCCATAGCAATACTTCTCTTTGAAAATACTTCCTCGAACTCAATCCTTCTGTTCGGAATCATATATAACATCAGTGGCGACCTTCGTACAATATATAGCCACGTATAAGAGTAGATACTCTTCTAAATAAGGAGAAAGAGCTTTGACGTCCTTCTTGATCAAAATCTGATAACGAAAGGCACCGTCTAACGGTTTGCATAAATTATGTTAATCACCAAAACCACGTCATCGTACACAAATGACGTCAGACTAATATCGCGTTCATTTAACATTTATATAAGTGCAAAATACATCATGCTGGCCACGAATATTTATTACAAATAAGGGAGGGAAACCTGAGGCCTGTAAACAGTAAATTAATATGAAACAAATATAAAGGTATGTTATCAGGCACTCGCAGGAAATAAAGAAGTAGAACACCAGACAACAGAAAAACAACAGACATGAGTGGCTTACCCAGGATTTGAACACTGGACCTTCCGTGCGACAACCCCGCCTAGCCATGCAAGCGAATCACACTATCCGCTCTGCCATCTACGCATCATCAAAAAAAATGATGTTTCAATGGCAGGTCAATAGTGCGAACCACAATACACGACACCAGAAGTCCTCCATGGGCAGTTCAGCCTATTAATGACGCAATCACTTCTGTTGTATTTCTATCAAGCAGTATAGGCCGAATCCAACATAAGGGTCTTGTTGGATTCGGCCTATACTGCTTGATAGAAATACAACAGAAGTGATTGCGTCATTAATAGGCTGAACTGCCCATGGAGGACTTCTGGTGTCGTGTATTGTGGTTCGCACTATTGACCTGCCATTGAAACATCATTTTTTGATGATGCGTAGATGGCAGAGCGGATAGTGTGATTCGCTTGCATGGCTAGGCGGGGTTGTCGCACGGAAGGTCCAGTGTTCAAATCCTGGGTAAGCCACTCATGTCTGTTGTTTTTCTGTTGTCTGGTGTTCTACTTCTTTATTTCCTGCGAGTGCCTGATAACATACCTTTATATTTGTTTCATATTAATTTACTGGCCACGAATAGAACTGTTAGCGTGTAGATTAACTGATAACAAAACTAAACATGGTCCACATGTAACATACATGATAAATCATCTTTAACAGGCAGGTTGTCTTTTTTTTTTTTTTACACAGGTAAGCAACCTTCGCTCAAGTTTACTCTTGACAGAGATATAAATAGAAGAACGTTGCTTCTATTTAGGAAGTCTGACAGGGATTTTAGAATGGCGATTACAACAACTGAAACATCTAAATTTGTTATATATTCTGTATTTTCCGCCCACTTCTAGTGAAAAAAATCAGCTTTGACTTGTTTTTAATGGGCTCCCAGCTGTAGGTGGTTTGGCAAAATATTAATTTGTATAGCTCTGTATCTATATGTATTTTTTTTAAAAATGATTCATACGGGTGCAGACAATAAATTCACTTAAAATGATAAACTCAACCCTAGATTTATATTCACATCAATAACAAACAAGATTTATTGTGGATTATTTTATCAACAAGGTTAAAAGAATGCAAATTGAGTTTGTCACAACAAAACAGTTAAATTTATCTTCACAGGAAGATCTTAATTGAAGGTGGATAAGAAAATAAAGTGTCCATATAGTGGGCCAGTATTTGACTTAACTGGCGGTGTGGGGTCTGTTGGATTCTGGTTTAGTCACTGCTGGTTTTCCGTGGAGTTTTGACTGTTCCTTCTCTTCAGGGGTCGAATATTTTGGCAGCAGCACGTCCCTTGCAACAAGGCCGGGGTAACTGCTCAGATTGCGTCGTCAAGTGTCCTTACGATCCGTCTGTTGTAGGTGTCTAGCGTCGACTTCTGACAACTAGTACCAAAAACGGAGAGGAAACAATTACCTCTTTTAAGTCTCATGTCTCCTGATGCAAACATCAGGCAACCTCCGTTTCCAACCACCATTTATTCTTCCTCAAAATTTTTCCCTACACCCCTGTCGCATGAAAATTTAATAAACAGTAGGTAAAGCTTGACAGTTGTATAGGGGCGAGGGACATTAATGCACACGGACGTGTGATAGTGATGCGCAAGAGAGATAGGCAGAAGGCACAGGCTGAGTCAGTGAGTTCTTCACTAAGAAAACCACACACACAGCTCTTCTTGTTTTCTCTGGCGACAATATTACTCTTTTGCACACACGGTGTCACTCACAAATAGTAGGGTAAAGAAGTAAAGTTAGATTGAGAATTTGGTATTCTGAACCAAACGAACAATCCTATCAAGTCTAGCTCAATTTATTTCAATTTAGAAATGTAAATAAATCAATAAAATGTTTGCAGAAAAAAAAAATTATCACGAGAAAACAAACGCACAACAATTTGATGATTTGTTAAGACGAACAACTCCGCCTATGCCGGTCCCAAGCCCGGATGAAAAAGGAGGAGGGCGGCCTACATGGAGGCCTTAAGGAGGCAGCCCCTCCACCATGCAAAGGCACAACAGGCCAATCACCTGTTTGTCTTAAACTATGATTACGAGCAATACAAGAGAGAAAACCGGACTGATTCTAAAGGCGACGAACTGGAACGGACTACGGACTACGACTTATGGAACTTGGAACACAAGAAGTATAAATGGGAAGGAAGAGGAGCTGGTGGAAGAGATGAGGAAAGCAAAACTAGAAATCCTGGCTATAACGGAAACGAAGAAAAAAGGGCAAGGAGTCATGGGTCTCGATGGCAACACGTTGCTCTACAGTGGTGTACCCATATCTGAAAGAGCTAAAGGGGGCGTGGGTTGCATTGTGGCCCAAAATCAAAAAGACAGTATCAAGGGATGGAACTTTGTCTCGGAGCGCATTATGGTTGTAACACTAAAAGAAGGAGAAACCATAGTCAACCTGGTCATAGTGTATGGGCCAAATGAGGATGAGAGAGCAGAGGTCAAGGAGGAATTCTTCGAGCTGCTTCAAAGGACAGTGGATGACTGCCTAGATGAAGTTATCATGCTTGAAGATTTTAATGCCAGAGTTGGAAATGACCATGCTAGATGGGGTGGAGTTATCGGAAGATATGGAGAAGATACTCTCAATGACAATGGAAAGCGACTCCTTAGATTCTGCAGTGAGCAGAATCTGATCATTACAAACACAAAGTTCCCCCATAAGCGCATACATGCATACACTAGATGTGAACCAACCAAGAATGAGAAGTCAGTGATCGACTATGCCATTGTTCGGAGAAGCTCATTCAGATATGTCCGAGATGCAAGAGTCTGGAGGAGGCCAGAGATTGGAAGTGATCACTACCTGCTAACAATCAAACGAACAACTAAAAGAGTTGCTCAGCCTAGGAACTGCCCAACATCACGCAAGAAACCAAGTAAACGAGCAGGATAAATGAGCATTAGGACCTACAAGCTGAGAGAGCCAGAAATTAAGACCAGATATCAGGGGCTTATTGCTACAGCAGTGAGCAACACAGAAGAACGACCTGATGACTTGGAAACCTTCTGGAATAAATTCAAGGATATCATAAAGACAGCTGCTGCAGAAGCATGCGGTGAAGTCCGACTTGGGAACCAGAGAAAGAGGACACCTTGGTGGACAGAGGAAGTCAAAGAGAAAATAAGAGAGAAGAAAATGGCATGGAAACAATACTTAGGAGCTAAAAACACAACAAAACAAATGGAAAAATATAGAGAATATGTGACACTCAGAACAGAAGCAAAGAACAAAGTGCTAGCAGCAAAACAGAAGTCCTGGGAAGAATTTGGAGAAAAGCTAGAAAAAGATGCACAAGAAAACCAGAAATTGTTCTATAAGACCCTAAAGAACATAAGGAAAGAAAAACAATGCCCTCTCAAATTTATAAAGGACAAGCAAGGCAAATTGCTTACTGCCCCGAAGGAAGTAATGGAAAGATGGAAAGAATATTTCTCAGAACTCCTGGATGGTGAGCATGGTGAAGCATCAGAAATGATAACCACTAGCACAGAAGAGAAAACCAATGATGGTGAAGATGACATAAAGATGGAAGACCTGAGGACAGCACTAGAGAAAATCAAGATGGGCAAAGCAGCAGGGCATGATGGTATAACACCAGAAATGGTTAAGTACATGGGAGCATCAGGCGACCTATTACTCTTAAAGGTCCTACAGGCAGCATGGTGCAACAAGACCATACCAAAGGATTGGGAGATTGCCATCATAACACCAATTTTCAAAAAGGGTGACAATCGACAATGTGGAAACCATAGAGGCATATCCCTTCTCAGTGTCCCTGGTAAAATCTACTCTAGAATCCTAGAGCAGAGACTCCGACGCCCTAGCTGAGCCACAATTGGATGAGGTCCAGTGCGGATTCCGAGCAAACCGAAGTACTCAAGACCTAATCTTCACACTCAGACAGCTGAGTGAAAAGGCCCTTGAGTATAAGAGTGAGATCCATCTTTGTTTCATAGATCTGGAAAAGGCGTTTGACAGGGTCCCCTGGAGCAAACTTTGGGACTGTTTGGCAAGGAAGAATATTCCAGCACCTCTGATTCATGCTATACAGAGCTTCTACAAGTCTTGCAGAAATTATGTGAGGACAGCAAACCATAAGTCAGAAGAGTTCAGGACCACCACTGGTGTAAGACAAGGTGATATCCTATCACCTTACCTATTCATACTCCTTATGGACGATGTCATTAAGGCATGTAAGGAGAGAACAAGAAAGTATTCAGTGGGGTACTGGAAGATGAGACAGGTCTATATTTCGGAGCTGGCATTTGCTGATGATGTTGCTCTGATTGCTAAATCAGAGGCACATCTCCAATCCAACCTGCAAGTCTGGAAGGAAGAGCTGGAGAAGAGAGGGATGGTCATAAGCAGCTCTAAAACAAAATCCATGGTGATATCACGAGAAGAAAGAAAACATCAGATTAAGTTGGGAGAACAGGTCCTGGAGCAGGTCGACCACTTTAAATATCTCGGAGCTATTATAGACCGAAAGGGAGGCATCAAAGAAGAGTTGGCCACTCGAAAAGCAGCGGCTGGGAGACTTTTTCAGGCCATAAATCGTGGATTCCTCAGCAAGAAAGAGGTTGGTAAGAAAACGAAGATGGCTGTATACCGCTCCACCTATGTCCCAGTCTTGACATATGGATGCGAGTCGTGGGCAATGACTACAACCCACAAAAGCCAGATCCAAACCTCAGAAATGAGGTATCTGAGGAAAGTGGTTGAAGTAACAAGAAGAGACATGGTCCGCAACCAGACGATCCGTCAAGGCCTAAAATCCCATCCCCTGCAGACCCAAATAAAACAGTCCCAACTAAGATGGTTTGGCCATGTCTGCAGAATGGGAGAAGATCGGCTACCACGACAAGCATGGGAAACAAAGAGCCAGGGATCCAGACCTCCAGGACGACCCAGAGTCCGCTGGGAGGACAACATTAGACAATCTTTGAAGGACTGAGGACTAGAATGGAACCAGGCCAGGAAGAAGACAGCTGATAGAATGGTCTGGTGCTCTCTCTTCCAAACCTCTACACCTCACGGTAGAAGGGGAACGACTAAGTAAGTAAGTAAGTAAGTTAAGACGAACAAAATATTACACAAATAGTGAACAAAAAAATGATGAATGAATTGCGTTAGTAAAGTTCCCGACAGGCCTAATATCCTAGGCTTTGCTGGAAATATTTGAAATAATGTTTGTGTGAAAATGAATGTTGGTTTCTTTTTTCCTTTGGTGTGAATGTTGGAAACAACTTATATCCTGGTGTTCTCTTGGGAAAAAATAACGCAATCCAATGCTTTGAAATTAACGTCACTGTTCGAATAAGGTATTCACAAAGGGCACAGAATCTGAACACGATTTTATAAATCCAAGATTGGTGTAACGTATCCACAATTGATGAGATATCCACAGATAACGAATTTGCTTCCAAAGGTGGGATGGAGGGTTATAATGGGTGGAGTATGGTAAGGGTGATGTCTGGTGTTGAGAATCTTTGAAATAATTGAAGGGAATTATTGTGACTGGTGGACGAGGACTATATGGCCACTGGAAGGGCTAGGTAACCTCTTTTCAGCAATAAGAGACAAGACTTGCACTGCATATATCTGCACAGGAATTTATAGTCTGTAGTATTAAACTAGAGGGCACTTTGTTTAACACAAATCTCCCTATGCACAGTTTTACTTTACAAGATTAAGAATTTCGTCTTTCTCCTTCAGTATGCAATCACAAAGTGAAGTCTAAAACTAGTTTCTTTAAGAAAGAAAGAATTATTTTTCATTTACCAGCTACATTTTCAAGTTCCCACGATATCCACCGGCAAAAGTATCTCGGCAAATTAGTTTGCAAATGGAATGTCACGATTGTACGTGCTGTGGTTCCAAGCTCAAAAGTATTGACAATGGGAAAGAAGACAGGCCATACATATTTAGAAACCGAGTCTGGAAAATCCTAACAGATATGGGCGCTGGTTGACTGGACTTCCATCTGAGTTTAGGTGGGAAAGGCAAGTCGTGAGAAACATTTTTCAGAAACATAGGATATACAGAGAATAAAGCAATATACAGGATGGACAGAAAATTTTAAATAGGCAAATTATCTTTACTCTGCGACAGATTCCCCGAACTTAAGTTAGTTGCCCAACTAAATCAGAGAGAGAGAGATGATATTTGGCTATTGTGTATCATTCCCGGTGTCGTCCATTAGTTCCTTCTCTGTTCCTTCTTCCGAGGTTCCCTCAGATTGTTTTTTACCTGCTGGTGTTAAAAGATGATTTTCTGCACCACTAGTGAGTTCCAAAAAGAAGTACCTCAGAACAAATCTTCAATATTAGATTACTGATCGAAAAACATCTCCAGCATCAACATGATTTATACCATAACTTCATCGATTTCACAAAAGCCTTCGATCGAGTCTGGCATGAAGGTTTATGGCAAATAATGAGAAAATTCAATTTTGATACCAACATCATAGATATCATTGAAGCACTATACAAGGACGCAAGCAGTGCTGTTTTTGCAAGCAATGACATTGGAGAATTTTTCAAAACAACTGTAGGAGTTCGCCAGGGATGTATCCTGTCACCAGTGCTCTTTAACATGTATCTAGAACATATTATGCAGGAGGCTCTCTACGATTATAAATCAACCATATCGATTGGAGGCCGACCTCTGTGTAATCTACGTTTTGCTGATGATATTGATCTGATAGCTGGAACAGAATCAGAACTTCAAGACCTTACCTCTAGACTGGAGAAAGTAACAAGAACATATGGGATGGAAATTAATATAGAAAAAAGCAAGATATTGGTGAATAGCCATAAGAAACATGTTCCGACCAACATTACGTTAAATGGGCAAACGTTAGAAGAAGTTAACACCTTTAAATATCTCGGGTCCACTATATGTAGTGATGGAAGATCAAATAAAGAAATCAAGACAAGACTTGAGATGGCCTCAGCTGCCATGACAAGGTTGAATGTGATCTGGAAAAGTAACATCAGTTTTCCTGTGAAGATCAAATTATACAAATCACTTGTATTATCTATTCTCTTGTATGGGTGTGAGGGCTGGACACTCACTGCAGATACGGAGCGAAGGATTCAGGCTTTCGAGCATAAATGTTACAGAAGAATTTTGCGCATTTGCTATAAAGAGCACAAAACAAATGTCTATGTTAGAGAGAAGATAAACACCTATGCAGGCCATCAAGAACCACTTTTGTCAATAGTGAAACGTCGAAAGCTTGCCTGGTTTGGGCATGTAACTCGTCATGACTCCCTTTCGAAAACGATCCTCCAGGGAACAGTCGAAGGTAAACGGAGAAGAGGAAGGCAAAGAAAATCCTGGGCTGATAACATCAAAGAATGGGCAGGACACGGTTTCTCCACACTTGTACGCATTGCTGAGAATAGAGAGCAGTGGAGGACCCTGTCTGCTGATGCTTCCACCATGGCACCCCTACGACCCATGACGGGTTATGGGTTGAGATGAGATGATGAGTGAGTTCCTCTACTGAATGTCTGCTTAAAAAATCTGCTCCTGCATTTTCAGGACCGGGAATGTACTCGACCCTGAAGGAATAGACACTTAGCAAAATAGCCCGATCGCATTACTTTTGCATTTTGATTTTTACAAGCTGCTAGAAACGTGAGGCGTGCATGATCCGTTTGCACGACGAATGAGACTCCATAAAGAAATTCGTGGTGTCTTTTTACTCCTGCCACTAGAGCCAAGCATTCTTTTTCAATGGTTGTGTCGTGAAACGAGTGTGTGTAACCCCACTACGTTGTTAAATCATTATGTCGGGATACAAATTTGCCCCAGCCTATCAACGCATAGTTGCTGAGCCGGAATAAATTACAAGAAGTTACGCCAGGAAAAACAAACTTAAGCCCTGTTTTTTTCGGATGTGGGTCGCGGCCATCTTGTTCACGCAATATGGCGGAAGAAATCTGAATAAAATTAGGCTGTACGAGCATAAGACGAAACTGCAGGCAACCAATCAGCTTGCTCCGCCAGGAACCAACCAAACACTTTCCTTAACCAGTAGAAGTTACTTTACCTGCCTATATAATCGGGCGAGATTTTATGCTAAAACACGCAACACCAGACACGAAGCCAGAGATACCGACCGACTGAAGAGAGGAGCTGTCAGCTTTGATTTATAGCTTACCTGAGAGCATTGACCTGCAGCCTGCTTCGCTAAGTCGAGTCAAATTCTGGCCTGTTTAAATCTTGGAGGGTTTTATTCGTGTCATCAAACCTGAGGTCGTATGTCGTGTCAATCCAGCTGCCTGGAACGTCGCAGGAGCACAGTGATTGCACAGGATCAACCTCTTTAGTCCCCCTCAGTCTTGGGTGGGCTAACGAAACGACCATCAGCGGGTGTTTTGTGTCAACCAAACCAAGAAGGACAGAACTTTTAAGAGATGAGTACACAGTAGTACCATTTCTGTCAGCATTGTGAGCAAAAGCTAGTGTCAGTGACGAGAAAGTGAATTAGCATAGTGTCACAGAGTGCTCGAAGATTTTGTCTAGATTATGTTAAAATTCCTTACTTTTCTTTTCCTTCACATTTGTCTGTGTTCTCTACGGAAATATTTGCACCTGTGTTCGTTTCTTTAGCTGTTTTTTTTTTTTTTGAGTCCTCGCTAATAGTCCTGTCATTCGATCCAAAATTCTAGCTTCTTCTACAAAGGCACTTAAAAGCATTTCTTTAAAGATGTCTATACGATTTATTAGCTTGGTCGAAACCAGTGGTTCCCAGAGTATTATATTTCCGTGTGCAGTGGTCAACTGGAGACCGGCACGATAAATCTTTTACGTGTCTTAGCATGAGACGGGACATAATTAACTCTTGGCGTGGGAATCAGGAAATATTTAACTTCATGCGAACGAACGCTGAGTTTTTAAGATCACTTGCTGATTAACCGCGGGAAGACAACGCACGCTTATAAGTTATAGAATAGAAGCATCAACTTACCTCATACCTACAAGTATATGTGATTGATTGAGAGTAAACGCTACTAAAGTTCTATTTCTTAAGCTGCGGATAAAGTCCTGAGCGGTAAGCAAACTCTCAGTATTCGCTTAATTAGCTAACTCTTATATCAAGGGATTAGTTAATGGATGTAAAGTGTGAAATACTAAATATTGTGGTTTTATTTCTTTACATTATATTGATAGCTATTTTGCATTTATGTATTTTGAATGTTATTGATGCATTATAATGATGTAAGTACTGGCTGATATGAGAAAGTACTACAAGCTAATTGTATTAGGAAAGTGATGAAAAAAGCTGTTGTGAACGAGAGAAGAACCATGTTTTTCAAGGAATGAGTGAATGAAATAGCATTCCTCCAATGCCGTCACGCATGAACGCACACGGCCAGGCGTCTGCTTATAACAAAGGTTGACCTTACTGACCCGACCAGTGTGAGACTACTGCTAGACAGGAATTTGTAAACAAACGGACAGCCGCCTTTAAGGAAGACTGACTGTTATGGTTTCAGGTAAATATATTATTAGGCACCATCCTGAGACGAAATGTCCAGAATGGCTGTAGTTAATATATCTGTATAAAACAGAAGATTGATTACCTGCATTATCTTCCACAGCCCAGTTGCAGAATCCTAGCCAGTTTCTGGATTTTGATTGCTGTCAATTGTTGCGAGTAAACCGCCTAGTTGCTCTATGCTACAGAGAGAACTAGTGCTTACGTCTCAAACCTAGCGGTGATATCACTAGTCAGCAACCCTGAGCAGTCTATCGATTTAAGCAGTCAACACCTCGTCAGCACCTGAACATCATAATTCAACTTCACAACCAGGTGAACGAACAGCCTAGTCATCTCTTGGACTGTTGCTCAACTGAATCAAATTCTCCAGTTGGTAATCCCTACCTACTGTGACGCCCAGGAGAAGTCCAAGCAGATAAGTCTACTTAAAACCCAGACCAAAATCAGAATTCACTTTTTTCCACGAAATAGCCATAGGAATAAACTTTTCGTCCGTGAGGAAAATAGCCTCTTACTTCTTATCTGAACCAAAGACACTGACAGTTCTAAATTTCCTAGTATTTCTTTTTTTTCAAAGTACATGTCAACATTGATTTTATATTTCTACTGTAATTAAAGTAATTATGTACATTCTGTAACTCACCATCATTCTGAGTTTGACTTAGTAGATTGTATGTTCTGTTCAGAAAAACATTCTCAACCCTCTTTGTATTACTTGTTACTATTAGTTCATCTTCAAAAAGATTTGAGTAAGAAAGAGTTAGTCGTCGCCAGAAAAATACAAGAGTTGGTAGTCTAATAGGTGAGAGAATCACTGACACCAACCTGTGCCCTTCTGTTAACTCCTTCCCTCAACACTAGCTCATATCTGTGAACACTAGTGTCTAAAGGTCTATGTGCTTTCTACACATCTTCCTTACTATACAAAACTCTTTATGTGTAAATTGGTTTCTCATTCTCCGACAATTGGAGTGAACCAGCGAACTATATCTGCGACACATAGCAAGAGACAAAAATAACAGCATAGCTGATAAATGTTATATACTTAATTAACAGCACAGGTGATACATTTACTATAAGTGATTAACAGCACAGCTGATATAAATTTGTTTCCTATAATTGGAAGACTTGTTATATATATATATATATATATATATATATATATATATATATGTATATATATATATATATATATATATATATATATATATATATATATATATATATATATATATATATATATATATATGTATGTATATATGTGAATCATTTGTAAACTTACAAATCTATTACATTCCATTTTTCAACATTTCACCCTTCAGCACAAGAGTAGATAGTGTATATACTAAATAAATAATAAGGAAATTGTATTTGAAGACTTGTCAATTTTATCATTGTTAAGTAAAATCTGTTTCCTTGTCTTAATATCACAGTTAGTTACACAGCGGAGGTGGCAAGTTATGTCGGTCTCCTCTCTACAAATTTTTCGAGATCAGAACATTCACAGCCGTAACTAATTTGTGATACCAGTAGTTCTCTCAGACACTGGGACTTCACCATTTTTCTGCAGAAATTCTATTTCTGTACTTGTCAGTACTATACTGATCCTACAGCCAAATAAAACCTCACGCCACCCTGGGGGCTCGTTCCTGGGATATTTCTGTATATCTTAAGCCATACTTAATCTATTCATCTATCTACACTCTATCTTGTGCCACCCATAGATAACATAAGGACAATTTTTTGTTGTTGAGAAATTCAATAATAAAATTTTTTATTGTTTTCTTAGGAGGAGTACCATTTAGTACTCAGTAAATAGTTGATGCTCACAAATTTGCACGGAAATTATTTGTTCATTTAATTAATTAAGTTTAATTATAATATTTGGTTATAGTAAATTTACATACCCTATCTAAGTAACGCCATGGCTGATCTAGTGAAGTTCAGAACTGCGATCATGCAGATGGGTAAGGAATTAAATATGACAGGTGATGCTCTCACTCAGTATGTCACAACAGAAGTGGACAAACACATGGATAGGGAAGAAAGAAACTTGCAATTAGAGACTGAAGCAAAGAAATTAGAGGCTGATAGAGAAGCAAAGAAATTAGAGGCTGAAGAAAGGCGGTTGCAAGCAGAAGCTGAAAGGGAAGACAAAAGACTGGAAGCTGAGAGAGAAGACAAAAGACTGGAAGCTGAGTGAGAAGACAAAAGACTGGAAGCTGAGAGAGAAACCAAAAGATTAGAAATTGAAGCCAAGAAATGGGAGGCTGAAAATGAGGAAAGGAAATTACAAGCAGAGAGAGACCATCAGTTGAGATTAAAAAGCTTGAAATTCAGGCAAATACTGACAATAATGGTGGTAGCTCACCTCACTCTGAGAGTAGCTCCAGCCAGAGCACCTCAAGTGGGGCCATGAATTTTCATCTGGAACAATTCGTTGAGAAAGAAGACGCCATTGAGTCGTACCTGGATATATACGAAAGACTTGCCACTACCTATGGCTTAGGGAAAGAAAAGTGAAGTCTTAAACTATCTCATGGATTGAGAGGTGTGGCCTACGATGTATATTTGAAGCTCTCAAGAGATGACCAGGAAGATTACGAAATCCTGAAGCAGGCACTGCTTGTGAGATATGAAAAGAACTCAGAATCATATAGAAAGAAATTTCGAACAGCTAAACTTCTTCCAGGAGAAAACTATCACCAATTCTCTGCTAGATTGGAAACCTATTTGGAAAAATGGAGTAGTTTAGGAAAGTGTCAGGATCTGAAAGAAATGATAATGATGGAGCAAGTGAAAGAGTCCATGCCTCAAGAAATGAGGAAGTTTATCATGGAACAAGGAGCAGAGAGATTGGAAGATATTGTAACTGTTGCTGAGAGATATCAAGCAGCTCAGGCAGAAATAGTAGGAAGTAAGAAAAAGCAAGGTGAAAACTTCACATCATCACAAAACTATTCCAAATATGAACAAAAGGAACCTACCACAAGGAACAAACAAAGATTTGACCAAAAGGACAAAAACCCTCTAAGATCGGATAAGACACCTTACCGGAAGGAAGGAAAGTGGTGTAAAACTTGTCTAATGAGTAACCACTATACTGCAGACTGCAGAAGGAAGAACCCTCCTTATCTCGCTGCGTGTCTCACAACAGGGAACAAGGGAAGGAAGGAACTGGCAGTTAGTCAGAATGATCTCCATCATCCCCCTGTCTGTGAGGAAGTGACATGTAATGACACTAAAATTCAGTGCTTATATGATTCCGGATTGGAATTCAACTCAGTCGTGAGTGCAGCCCTAGTGCACCCTGATCAACTTACCACAGAAACAGTGGACATACAAGGGGCAATGCAGGGAACCGGCACCATGACACTTCCCATAGCAAGGATCAACGTGAGAACTCGCTATGTGGAAGGAGTGATAAGAGCAGCAGTGAGTGATGATCCTATATACCCGCTGGTAATAGGATGTAAATATGTCTTTTTGGGTGACCCAATAAAACCTGTTGTCATGGCAGCAAACCATACCAGGTCGAGCACCAAAAAGGAGGAGGGAGATCCAATACACATTCATCGTACAAAGATGAAAAAGGCTCAAACAGCAGACAGCACATTGAAGTCTTGTTTTGGCAAATTGCCAAAGGCCCATAACCCTCCAGAGAAAAGAGACTACTATATGGAAAATGGCCTACTCTACAGACAAGCTGGAAAAGGACCTAAAAGGCATGGACAGCTGGTAGTGCCAAAATTCTATAGGGAGGAAATTATGGAGCAAGAGCATGCTACATCAGGCAGTGGCCACAGAGGAAAAGGGGCCACTGGTCAAAATATAGCTTTGCGATATTACTGGCCAGGAATAATTGAAGACATAAGTTGGTATATGAAATCCTGTTCAGAATGTAACCAGACAACCTCATTCAGAAGCGTAGACCAGTTACAGGACCTAGGGAAGCATTGTTGCGGACGTAGGCCTACTAAGAAAATACACCAGAGAAAACAACAGGTAGATGCAGTGATAAAGAGAAAACAAAATCACAACAAGTCTACTGTTACACCAGTAACCATGGCAACTCTCCGTATTGTACAGAGAGGGGACGAGAGACATCCCACCCCGACTAGATATTTGTCGGAACACCATGGCCTAGATCATTTGGAAAATTTGGTTAGTCAGCAGCCAGTATTAAAAAAGCTGCAGAAACAAACCCGAACCATAGGAGGTAGGAACCAGGGCTGTACCAAACAGTTGATGGAGACAGGCCCCACTTCGGTATACTGCCCCTTACAATAGAAATAGGTGTGGGTCCGGCAACGTTGTTGTATTGCCGTCCCCATACACAGTCCACTGGAAGCATTGCTGCGGACATGGACTGAACAATAGCAAGCACAAGCACTCAAGGATGAGATTGACTATCTCTTAAAAGAGAAAATTATTTCAAAGTCTGAATCTCCCTATAGCTCGAGTGTGGTGCTATTAAGGAAGCCTAGTGGTGAACACAGGTTATGTATTTACTACAAGAAGCTATATGCTATCACAGAATCTCAGGTGGACCCATTACCTGACACCAACCAGCTGTTCTCTACACTGAGTAAGACTAGGTATTTATCGAAGGTAGATCTAAGCAAGGGATACTACCAAATACCAGTGAAACCAGAAGTTAGGAAAATGCTGGCATTTAGTACATCAGACGAACACTACGAGTTTAATGTACTACCCTTTGGGCTGAAAAATGCTCCAAGTATCTTTTCAAGAATGATGAGGAAATTGTTGGAACCTCTACAAAATCCCCATATCACTAACTTTATGGATGACATTCTTGTTGCTACAAACACATTTGAAGAGCATATAGTAGCGCTCTCCATGTTGTTTGACAGACTGAGAGCAACTGGATTGACTGCACGTCCAACCAAGTGATATATCGGTTGTAAGGAATTGGAATTCTTAGGTCACACTATTTCTACAGGTCATATGTCTCCTGACCCAAAGAATATAGAGAAGTTAAAGAAGGCACCCAGACCTCAAACGAAGAAAGATGTGAGATCATTCATGTCATTATGTGGGTTCTATCAGAAGTACATACCCCACTTTAACTCTCTGTGTGCACCATTAACTAACTTAACTAAGAAAGGACAGCCTGACAAAATCCAATGGAATGCTGATTGTGAAAAAGCTTACACAGAGCTAAAAGCAAAACTCACCAGCAAACCAATCCTTACGCTACCTGATATCACACAGGAATTTGTATTAAGGACGGACGCTAGCAGTATAGGTATTGGTGCAACTCTCCTGCAGCAATCAAAAGCCCAGCCGGAGGAACCTTTACCAGTCACCTACGCCAGTAGGAAGCTGAATGCAGCTGAGTTGAACTACTCGACCACAGAGAAAGAATGTTTGGCTTTAATTTGGTCCATCGAAAAATTTTCACCTTACTTGTATGGGACACACTTCATTGTCCAAAGCGATCACCAACCTTTAACATTCTTGGCTGCATCTAAAAAGTTAAATTCGATATTGTTAAGGTGGAGTCTGCTTCTGGCGCCTTATTCCTTTACCGTGAATTACATTCCGGGAAGAGACAATGTAGAAGCTGATTTTTTAAGTCGACACCCTATTATTCTGGAAGGACAGACGCAAAATGATTAACTACAGCAGGTGTTTACACTTCAGCTATGACAGGTCACAGCTAAGAAAGGATGGGGCTATGTCGTGAAACGAGTGTCTGTAACCCCACTACTTTGTTAAATCATTATGTCGGGATACAAATTTGCCCCAGCCAATCAACGCACAGTTGCTGAGCCGGAATAAATTACAAGAAGTTACGCCAGGAAAAACAAACTTAAGCCCTGTTTTTTTCGGATGTGGGTCGCGGCCATCTTGTTCACGCAATATGGCGGAAGAAATCTGAATAAAATTAGGCTGTACGAGCATAAGACGAAACTGCAGGCAACCAATCAGCTTGCTCCGCCAGGAACCAACCAAACGCTTTCCTTAACCAGTAGAAGTTACTTTACCTGCCTATATAATCGGGCGAGATTTTATGCTAAAACACGCAACACCAGACACGAAGCCAGAGATACCGACCGACTGAAGAGAGGAGCTGTCAGCTTTGATTTATAGCTTACCTGAGAGCATTGACCTGCAGCCTGCTTCGCTAAGTCGAGTCAAATTCTGGCCTGTTTAAATCTTGGAGGGTTTTATTCGTGTCATCAAACCTGAGGTCGTATGTCGTGTCAATCCAGCTGCCTGGAACGTCGCAGGAGCACAGTGATTGCAACCTCTTTAGTCCCCCTCAGTCTTGGGTGGGCTAACGAAACGACCATCAGCGGGTGTTTTGTGTCAACCAAACCAAGAAGGACAGAACTTTTAAGACATGAGTACACAGTAGTACCATTTCTGTCAGCATTGTGAGCAAAAGCTAGTGTCAGTGACGAGAAAGTGAATTAGCATAGCAAGAGACAAAAATAACAGCATAGCTGATAAATGTTATATACTTAATTAACAGCACAGCTGATACATTTACTATAAGTGATTAACAGCACAGCTGATATAAATTTCTTTCCTATAATTGGAATACTTGTTATATATATATATGAATCATTTGTAAACTAACAAATCCATTACATTCCATTTTTTCAACATTTCACCCTTCAGCACAAGAGTAGATAGTGTATATACTAAATAAATAATAAGGAAATTGTATTTGAAGACTTGTCAATTTTATCATTGTTAAGTAAAATCTGTTTCCTTGTCTTAATATCACAGTTAGTTATACAGCGGAGGTGGCAAGTTATGTCGGTCTTCTCTCTACAAATTTTTCGAGATCAGAACATTCACAGCCGTAACTAATTTGTGATACCAGTAGTTCTCTCAGACACTGGGACTTCACCATTTTTCTGCAGAAATTCTATTTCTGTACTTGTCAGTACTATACTGATCCTACAGCCAAATAAAACCTCACGCCACAGGTTGAATAGTTGCGTTCTGCAGCGTTCAATTTTAGACTAGTATAGGCTACGGGAAAAAGCATTTCTGGGTAGTTTTCATCAGCTTGAAGCAACGTTGATCCTATTCCACTATTACTGGCATCTACTCTTAGCACAAAGATCTTGGTGAGGTCAGGGAGGGGTAATATGGGCTTCGTCGTCAGCTTTTCTTTGAGTGTGGTGTAGGCGCTCTAACACTAAGCCGTCCATGTTACCTTTTCAGGTTGGCCTTTCTTTGTGAGGTCAGTCAACGGTGCAGTCAAACTATTAAAGTTCTCAATGAACCGATGATAATAACCACAGAGTGACAAAAACGACCTAGTGTCCTTTTTCGTTATGGGTCGCTTTGCATTTCGGATTTTTTCAATGTTTTTCTCTACTGGCCACGAGCAACCATGCCTGATCGTATTTCCTAAACATTCAAGTTCTCTGAATCCAATCAGACACTTGCTTGGGCGTGCTGTTAAACCAGTTTCCTTGAGCCGCCTGAGGAGCAGGGCTAATGCCTCTTCCTGTTCTTCAAAGGTAGCCGTTGCAATTATATCATCCATAAAATTATGAATGGTGTTGCTTTGTAAAGTGTGTAGTAGTTTTCTCATCATACGGGTAAAAGCTCCTGGTACGTTATGTGATCCAAAAGGCATTACATTGAACGAATAATGTCCGTCACTGGTACTAAAGGCGAGTAATGGTCTAATCTCCTCCTGTACTGGAATTTGATAATAGCCTTTACTAAGGTCTATTTTAGAGAAAATGGTCGCTCTGCTCAGCTTGGTAAAGAGTTCATTAGTGTTGAGTAACCTATAATCGATGATAATCGAGTTTGCCCGCTTGCTTTTGTAATAGCACTACACTCGAGCTGTAAGAGGATGTCGATTCAGAGATTATGTTAGCTTGCAGTAGCTTGTCAATCTCTTCGCGTAAAGCATTGGCTTTAGCATATGGGACTGGGTAAGTCGTAGCCCTGACAGGCTTAGGATCTAATACTTTTATATCAAACTCCAAGAGGTTGGTTAGTCCCAATTTATCGGTGAGCGCTTCTGAATATTCAGCCAACAGGTGTTTGACATCATGCTGTTGCGATTCAGTTAATGTTTCACAGAGCTTCACATCCGTGTGTGATTCTTCCTGTTTTAGCTGGTATTCAGCATAATCGTGGGAATCATTATCCGATTCCATGGCAGCCGCTAAGGTCAAGAGATGTGCTTGAGGAGCAGCGAGGCGTTCCATGTACTTTTTTAGTAAGTTAACATGATACATCTTTTCCTTCCCTCTTATGGAGATTTTGTATTTTGTTCGAGAGATTTTCTCGAGTACTTCAAATGGTCCCTGCCAACCTATCTGAAGTTTGTTATTCCCTGTTGGGAGTAACAGCTGTACTTTCTCTCCAGGTTGTAGTACTCTTTCCTTCGCAGTCTTATTGTACCATTTCGCATGCGTGACACGAGCTTGTCGGAGGTTAGTGTTGGCTAATTCCCCGCCTATCTTTAACCGTTCCTTTAGTTCTTGCACATATTTTGATGCAGATACAATAGATTCGTCTGCTTTCTGGTTGGTTAAAGACCTAAGCAATGCTTCCAGGGGTCCCTGTTGCGTGCATATTTTGACGCACATATTACAAAAATCGATATGGCTATTTAATATGGAAAAGATATAGACATTCATTCATTTGTGTATGAAAATGCTGTCTATGGGGAAGGCTAGATAATCCATAATTGTTTTACCCTTTTGATTATAGGAGTAATCGTTCTTGATATTAATTCGGCGCATGGATATGACACCCTTGTCCGTACCTATTTCTTAGGGCCAGAAAATAGATTAATTTGCTTATTATGTTTATGGCCTGAATTCATATGTATTACATATTATTAGTACAAGTAGAATCAGTCCTATATTGTATATTTTGGATGGGTAGGCAGGACTATATTCTTGTTACACCGCTCTAGCGGAAGTAGGAGTTGTCTTGGCGAGTCGTGATGAGTTCCGATGTACCGTGACAATGGCGGGTACGCATTTTTCCAGGGCTGGTATATTCTTCAGTAAAAATGATTTACGAAGTAGTTTTTCTTCTATAGGAGATTGTGTCTCTACTAGAGTTGTGTTAGAGACTTTCCTAATGTACGGTACCATGTATGATTCGGACTCCAGGTAATTCCAGTCCCTGTTTTGATGATCTCAGGTCGGTTAGGCCTAGCGGGAATTTTGTGCTTCGCAACGCTAGGGTCAAATTTGTATCGACGGAGATGACAGGCTCCATACTGCAATTATGTCTACGTGAGGTAACTGGATTACGGTAGATCTGTGTGGAGGAACTTTATGAAATTATGCATATGTATTGCAAATTAACTTTGGCTTATATATATATCCTCCTGTGAGCGAGTGAGCGACAACTCAGGTAGGCGGCCATGTTACATTCCTGTCATCGCATTTTTTGGATCACTGTCTAAAGAACGGGGCATGTATCTTATTATTCGGACAGTGGCAAGGAGATCTCAATTTGGATAGAAACCCCTTATCGTGGTTTCACAATATGATAAACTGTGAATATAAAGCAACTTTAGTTACTTACCGATCCGCCTTCACTGACGCGCTTAGTCAGATAGGGGATGCGGCCATTGATGTACTACCTATTATTTATGAATGTGCCATGACATAGGATCTACTATGTATGCCTGCAAATTGATATGTCAACATACCCATGATTTACTCGTTATGTCCCAGTGTGAGCGTCCAAATAAACTGTGTAAACAAAGATTCCAGCAGTCTGCATTGGTGCCTTGTAGACACAAGTGAATGAGTGTTTAGATTGGTCAGAACACGAACAGTACACCATTCGCGTTAAACACACTCTACACTTCTACCCATATATACACCATCCTGCGTCGGTTGAAGTGACCAAGTTTAGGGCCTGCTTCCCCTGGAGCCTTAGAGGGAAACTACTGTTTACAGCTGCCGTTGCCTTCCCTAACTTAGGACTAGGGTGAGTTACCCATTTACAGCTGGGTAGACTGGAGCATGCCTGATCTCAACAACTCTGTACACTACAATGGACATATACAGTAGTGGCACCACCAACAACATGTTACAGTGATTGATAGTGGAGCTTTACAGAAGAAAGAGAACACACCACACTTTACAGAAGGTTTACAGTATACAACTGATACTTCTTTACAGACTGACATTTTACAGTGTGTGTGAAAGCAACTTTACAGCGGGAAAGAAATTTTACAGTGGTGAGCCAGATCCCTGGGTCCAGCCTACGCAGTCTTGTGTTGAGAATCACATTTTACAGTTACAAGAACATTTGTTTGACCACATCAACACCAGTAGGACAGCTATACAATCAATGTCAGCTTGACCTGTTCTGACAAGTGTAGCAATATCTGGGACAGCACTTGTTGACATTTGGCACAATACAGTCAGTGTTCTAAACCAGTGATTGTTTATCCTGCTGTAATACAAGAGCATTGTTGAACATAAAGTGCAAATTTCATCGGTGGATCTTCTAATGTGCTCAAAAAAATTGGACAGTGTAATAGTTAGAATGCAAATCTATTACTCAATAAAGTGGTAGTCTAATTGATTAAAACTGAGCATACAGTACTATACATTGCAACTACAACACATTGCATGATATGATACACACATTGATGATTTATATATATTTATGTTTATATATTATTTGTTTATATGTGTGATTGTTATGTCTTTGCGGGCCTGGATGGGAGGTGACTAGAACAGGAAATACCAAGTGATATTGGTCTTGTTCTGGCGTTCTATAGGGAGCAATTTCTTAATTGAAATTTGCATGCAACATAGTTTGCAAATATTTGGTTAGTTGTGACGACTGTTTCATATTTGTATTTGTAACATTTTTTCTGTTCTTTATTTTTGTTTGATTTGTTTGTATAATTGTAGGTCTCATCTTTCCTTTCATTTTAGTTCTTTACACCCTTATGTTTATACACTGTGGCGTTATTTGTCTTGTTATCTTATTGCAGTTATCATCACGGATTCTGTGATCATTTTTTTCATTTCTCCTATTTAATTTAATTTGATCTCTGCAAATGTTTTCAGATTGTCTTTTCTTGTTTGTCCTTTGTAATGTCTTTAGTTGACATATGACATATGAGGTATAGTGGAATACACTTATAGTATAGTACAGATCAGTACTTTATGATTGTTATTGTTATAAAACAAAGTGTACAAGACCTTTATAAGGCTTGTCTCCCAAAGTGATTGGAAAAGGGAAATATTATTTTCCACAGGTACTCAAGTGATCATTGATTACATTAAGGTATACAAGACCTTTGTAAGGCTTGTCTCCCACAGTATTTGAGATAGACAGTTATTGTTGTCCACAGGTACTCAAGTTATCATTGGTTATTATAAACCATACAAGTTTTCACTAAGACTAAGTCTATGATATAGACTTGTCTCCCATTAAAGTGAAATAAGGTAATTTATTTACTTTTCAGGTTTCTGATTTAAGAAGACAAAATGTCTACATTAGATTACTTTATAGCACAAGGAAAATCCCGTGATAAGACTGGGAAAGACTTAGAACAATGGGATGTTGCTCAATATGACAAAGCATTAGCTGCAGAAGAAAAAAAAGCTGCTGCTGAGGAAAAAAAAGCTGCTGCTGAAGAGAGGAAAGCTCTAGCTGAAGAAAAAAGATTAGAAAAAGAAGCTGATACTGCTGCTGAACTAAAGAAATTGCAGATGCAAGTGGAGGAAAGGAGATTTGATGCAGAACAGAAAAAATTAGAAGCTGCTGCTGCTGCAGAACAAAAAAAATTAGATAGAGAAGCTGAAGAGAGAAAAGCAATAAGAGAACATGAGTTTGAATTAGAGAAATTAAAATTGACAAGTATGAGTAATGTTAATCAGGCATCTAGTGGTAATGGTAAACCCTTTGTGTACAAGGTCAAGGTACCAGCGTTCAACTCTGCCAGTGATGATATAGCATTCTGGCTTGATAGATTTGAACGGGCTTGTCGAGCTCATAATGTTGACAAATCACAGTATGTGAATCAGTTGTCTGAAAATCTAAAAGGGGAGTCTCTGAGTAAGTTATATTTCGTCGAAGAGGCCGACAAGGATAATTATGATGCTGTTAGGGCAGCTTTGATGAAGAGATATCAGCTGTCTGAGGAAGGTTATCGTCTTTTGTTTAAAACAATGAGACCTGAGGTAGTGTAGAATTCTCAGAATTCATCTCAAAAGCACGAATTACACTTTCACGATGGATTGAATTATCCAAAACAGAGAAAACATTTGATGGTCTTACGGATTTATTGCTAAGAGACAAGGTCATGTCTTCGGTAAATAAATCATTCCTAGAGTTCTTACATGAGCGTAAACCTAGTACATTAAAGCAAATGGAAGAATATTGTGACCAGTATGCCACGGCACACCCTGACATGATTCTTAGTAACTCTAACATTAAAGAGAGTATGCCAGTTGCTTCTGCAACAGCATATAATCAGAATTACTCACACAAATTCCAAGGAGCTAAAAATAAATTTGATAAAAAGGTTAATTGGAATAAGCATCAATACCAAGATAACCACTCAAATCAGAGTTCTTCGAAGAACTGGAATCGGGCTGATAGTCCTCGACACACGAAGGGTACCCATAATGTTAGAAATTCTCGGAAAGGGAGTAGCTATAGGAACTACCCAAGTGCTTCATGGAGACAAAAAAACCAATATTACAGGGATACTCAATATAATGAGCGTGATGATTATGATCATGAATATTATGATTCAAACCCAAATAGGGGTTATAACAGAGGCAATAATAATTATAGAGACAATTATAACCGAGGTAGATCACAACACAAAAGACATGGTAAATCTTATTAATATTAGACAAACATAAAGGTATGTTTTTCAGGCACTCGTAAGAAATAAAGAAGTAGAACACTTGGACAACAGAAAAACAACAGACGTGAGTGGCTTACCCAGGGTTCGAACCCCGTACCTTCCGTACGACAACTCCGCCTAGCTATCAAGCGAATCACACTGACCCCACGGCCAGCTAGGCATCCCCAAAAAAGGATGCTTTGCTGACTATATATCAGTACGAAACACACAAGATAACACCGGAAGTATACAGTGGGCAACTCAGCCCTTAAATGACGCAATCACTTCTGTTGTTCCTCTATTAACAGTATGTGTCAGTCCAAACAAGACAAAGACCTTGATACTGGGTCCAGTAAATAGTAGAAGACTTAAGGACATTAGTATAGAACAGAGGGTAGGTTTCTGGTATTGTATAAACATAAGTAACACATAAGGAAGGGAAACCCGAGGCCTGTAAACAGTAAATTAATATTAGACAAACATAAAGGTATGTTTTTCAGGTACTCGTAAGAAATAAAGAAGTAGAACACTTGGACAACAGAAAAACAACAGACGTGAGTGGCTTACCCAGGGTTCGAACCCCGTACCTTCCGTACGACAACTCCGCCTAGCTATCAAGCGAATCACACTGACCCCACGGCCAGCTAGGCATCCCCAAAAAAGGATGCTTTGCTGACTATATATCAGTACGAAACACACAAGATAACACCGGAAGTATACAGTGGGCAACTCAGCCCTTAAATGACGCAATCACTTCTGTTGTTCCTCTATTAACAGTATGTGTCAGTCCAAACAAGACAAAGACCTTGATACTGGGTCCAGTAAATAGTAGAAGACTTAAGGACATTAGTATAGAACAGAGGGTAGGTTTCTGGTATTGTATAAACATAAATAACACATAAGGAAGGGAAACCCGAGGCCTGTAAACAGTAAATTAATATTAGACAAACATAAAGGTATGTTTTTCAGGCACTCGTAAGAAATAAAGAAGTAGAACACTTGGACAACAGAAAAACAACAGACGTGAGGGGCTTACCCAGGGTTCGAACCCCGTACCTTCCGTACGACAACTCCGCCTAGCTATCAAGCGAATCACACTGACCCCACGGCCAGCTAGGCATCCCCAAAAAAGGATGCTTTGCTGACTATATATCAGTACGAAACACACAAGATAACACCGGAAGTATACAGTGGGCAACTCAGCCCTTAAATGACGCAATCACTTCTGTTGTTCCTCTATTAACAGTATGTGTCAGTCCAAACAAGACAAAGACCTTGATACTGGGTCCAGTAAATAGTAGAAGACTTAAGGACATTAGTATAGAACAGAGGGTAGGTTTCTGGTATTGTATAAACATAAATAACACATAAGGAAGGGAAACCCGAGGCCTGTAAACAGTAAATTAATATTAGACAAACATAAAGGTATGTTTTTCAGGCACTCGTAAGAAATAAAGAAGTAGAACACTTGGACAACAGAAAAACAACAGACGTGAGTGGCTTACCCAGGGTTCGAACCCCGTACCTTCCGTACGACAACTCCGCCTAGCTATCAAGCGAATCACACTGACCCCACGGCCAGCTAGGCATCCCCAAAAAAGGATGCTTTGCTGACTATATATCAGTACGAAACACACAAGATAACACCGGAAGTATACAGTGGGCAACTCAGCCCTTAAATGACGCAATCACTTCTGTTGTTCCTCTATTAACAGTATGTGTCAGTCCAAACAAGACAAAGACCTTGATACTGGGTCCAGTAAATAGTAGAAGACTTAAGGACATTAGTATAGAACAGAGGGTAGGTTTCTGGTATTGTATAAACATAAATAACACATAAGGAAGGGAAACCCGAGGCCTGTAAACAGTAAATTAATATTAGACAAACATAAAGGTATGTTTTTCAGGCACTCGTAAGAAATAAAGAAGTAGAACACTTGGACAACAGAAAAACAACAGACGTGAGTGGCTTACCCAGGGTTCGAACCCCGTACCTTCCGTACGACAACTCCGCCTAGCTATCAAGCGAATCCCACTGACCCCACGGCCAGCTAGGCATCCCCAAAAAAGGATGCTTTGCTGACTATATATCAGTACGAAACACACAAGATAACACCGGAAGTATACAGTGGGCAACTCAGCCCTTAAATGACGCAATCACTTCTGTTGTTCCTCTATTAACAGTATGTGTCAGTCCAAACAAGACAAAGACCTTGATACTGGGTCCAGTAAATAGTAGAAGACTTAAGGACATTAGTATAGAACAGAGGGTAGGTTTCTGGTATTGTATAAACATAAATAACACATAAGGAAGGGAAACCCGAGGCCTGTAAACAGTAAATTAATATTAGACAAACATAAAGGTATGTTTTTCAGGCACTCGTAAGAAATAAAGAAGTAGAACACTTGGACAACAGAAAAACAACAGACGTGAGGGGCTTACCCAGGGTTCGAACCCCGTACCTTCCGTACGACAACTCCGCCTAGCTATCAAGCGAATCCCACTGACCCCACGGCCAGCTAGGCATCCCCAAAAAAGGATGCTTTGCTGACTATATATCAGTACGAAACACACAAGATAACACCGGAAGTATACAGTGGGCAACTCAGCCCTTAAATGACGCAATCACTTCTGTTGTTCCTCTATTAACAGTATGTGTCAGTCCAAACAAGACAAAGACCTTGATACTGGGTCCAGTAAATAGTAGAAGACTTAAGGACATTAGTATAGAACAGAGGGTAGGTTTCTGGTATTGTATAAACATAAATAACACATAAGGAAGGGAAACCCGAGGCCTGTAAACAGTAAATTAATATTAGACAAACATAAAGGTATGTTTTTCAGGCACTCGTAAGAAATAAAGAAGTAGAACACTTGGACAACAGAAAAACAACAGACGTGAGTGGCTTACCCAGGGTTCGAACCCCGTACCTTCCGTACGACAACTCCGCCTAGCTATCAAGCGAATCACACTGACCCCACGGCCAGCTAGGCATCCCCAAAAAAGGATGCTTTGCTGACTATATATCAGTACGAAACACACAAGATAACACCGGAAGTATACAGTGGGCAACTCAGCCCTTAAATGACGCAATCACTTCTGTTGTTCCTCTATTAACAGTATGTGTCAGTCCAAACAAGACAAAGACCTTGATACTGGGTCCAGTAAATAGTAGAAGACTTAAGGACATTAGTATAGAACAGAGGGTAGGTTTCTGGTATTGTATAAACATAAATAACACATAAGGAAGGGAAACCCGAGGCCTGTAAACAGTAAATTAATATTAGACAAACATAAAGGTATGTTTTTTCAGGCACTCGTAAGAAATAAAGAAGTAGAACACTTGGACAACAGAAAAACAACAGACGTGAGTGGCTTACCCAGGGTTCGAACCCCGTACCTTCCGTACGACAACTCCGCCTAGCTATCAAGCGAATCACACTGACCCCACGGCCAGCTAGGCATCCCCAAAAAAGGATGCTTTGCTGACTATATATCAGTACGAAACACACAAGATAACACCGGAAGTATACAGTGGGCAACTCAGCCCTTAAATGACGCAATCACTTCTGTTGTTCCTCTATTAACAGTATGTGTCAGTCCAAACAAGACAAAGACCTTGATACTGGGTCCAGTAAATAGTAGAAGACTTAAGGACATTAGTATAGAACAGAGGGTAGGTTTCTGGTATTGTATAAACATAAATAACACATAAGGAAGGGAAACCCGAGGCCTGTAAACAGTAAATTAATATTAGACAAACATAAAGGTATGTTTTCAGGCACTCGTAAGAAATAAAGAAGTAGAACACTTGGACAACAGAAAAACAACAGACGTGAGTGTGGAGTTGTCGTACGGAAGGTACGGGGTTCGAACCCTGGGTAAGCCACTCACGTCTGTTGTTTTTCTGTTGTCCAAGTGTTCTACTTCTTTATTTCTTACGAGTGCCTGAAAACATACCTTATGTTTGTCTAATATTAATTTACTGTTTACAGGCCTCGGGTTTCCCTTCCTTATGTGTTATTTATGTTTATACAATACCAGAAACCTACCCACTGTTCTATACTAATGTCCTTAAGTCTTCTACTATTTACTGGACCCAGTATCAAGGTCTTTGTCTTGTTTGGACTGACACATACTGTTAATAGAGGAACAACAGAAGTGATTGCGTCATTTAAGGGCTGAGTTGCCCACTGTATACTTCCGGTGTTATCTTGTGTGTTTCGTACTGATATATAGTCAGCAAAGCATCCTTTTTTGGGGATGCCTAGCTGGCCGTGGGGTCAGTGTGATTCGCTTGATAGCTAGGCGGAGTTGTCGTACGGAAGGTACGGGGTTCGAACCCTGGGTAAGCCACTCACGTCTGTTGTTTTTCTGTTGTCCAAGTGTTCTACTTCTTTATTTCTTACGAGTGCCTGAAAAACATAACTTTATGTTTGTCTAATATTAATTTACTGTTTACAGGCCTCGGGTTTCCCTTCCTTATGTGTTATTTATAAATCTTATTACCAGGCTAACTCTGCACAACAGGAGTTCCACGACGCCGGTAATCAGAATAATGATAAAAAAGACTCCAATAGTGTAGCAAATTCCGCTTTTGATTTTGCTAGAGCATCTGAGTGTTCGCAATGCAAAACATTATTCGATCCAACCACAGTTTCTACTTTAAGCTGCGGTCACCCGCTTCCCGCGCTCCATGCGTCAATCGCGCATAATGAAAGGGGTGCTCTTGTCTTTAATAGGGGCCTAATAGATGGTACTCCGGTATCAATTCTTTTCGATTCGGGGTGCACTACCATTGGAGTGAGGCAATCACTCGTAAATCCTTCTCGAGCTACAGGCAATATAGTCAAATGTGTAACATTTGGTGGCACATTGGAGAAGTACTCCACTGCCATTATCAATATTGCAACGCCTTTCTTTACAGGAGAGGTGCAAGCATGTCTCTTGCCGAATCCGATCGCTGATCTTATCATCGGTCGCATTCATGAAGTGAAAGAATGCACTCCACAGCAAATTTCTAATTGGGAAAATGTTAATATGCAATCGGCTAATGCAGTAATCACTAGGGCTCAAGCTCTTAATATGCCGCAATCTGCACATTCTGAAGATAATGATGCGCAGATCCAAGATGATCCCTTGGAGATTTCCCATGATTCCTTTATAAAACAGCAGAAAGATGATCCTACTCTAAATAAATTCTTTACTCTGGCAACAAAAGGTGATCCGAATAAGGATACAAATCGTAAATCATGGATTACGATGAAGAATGGCGTACTTGTACGTATGGTACAAGACTCCGCTAAGTCCATTCATTCTCAAATCCTTGTGCCTAAAAATATGAGAGTTAAAATCTTACAGCACGCTCATGATTCGCAGTGTGCTGGACATATGGGTTTTTCCCGTACTAAAGCTAGAGTTCTCCAATCTTTCTTTTGGCCTGCTGTGAATAAGGACATACGAATCTATTGTCGATCTTGTAAAGTATGTCAAGAGATTAAATCCAGAGGTCCACGCCATGATGCACCTATTCAGGCTGCAGACATTCCAATTCGACCATTTCAAAAAATGGCGATAGACATCATTGGTCCATTTAAGATAAAGTCTGCTAGAGGACACCAATTTATTTTGACGTGTGTTGATATGTGCACACGTTGGCCGGAGGCTGTTCCTCTAAAGAGCATAACTACTGCTGACGTCGCAGATGCTCTTTGGTTAATATTTTCTCGTCTGGGATTTCCAGCAGAAATATTATCCGACCATGGTACCCAACTCATATCGGATACCATGTCTCAAGTAATGTCGACTCTTAAGATAGAGAGATCGCTGAGTAGTATTTATCATTCTATGTCCAATGGGATGGTGGAACGTCTGAATAGAACTCTGAAAAACCTACTAGGTAAGATAACAGAAGATCATCCTCAGGATTGGGATAGGGTTTTACCCGCGGCTCTCTTTGCATATAGAGAGGTCGCCAACGAACATACAGGATTTTCTCCCTTTGAACTTGTCTTTGGCGCGAAACCGCGAGGTCCTATGTCCTTACTTCATGATCTTATAACTGCTGATAATATTGTCGATGACACAAAATCCTCTTATGAATATGTCATCGCACTTAGACACAAGATTATTGAAGCATGCAAATTGGCAACTGCTTCTTCTGAATTTGCGAAACAGAAGGCAAGGGAATTTGCCAATAAAAAGAGATGTTTGCGACAACTTTGTCCAGGTGACAAAGCATTTGTCTTGCTACCTTGTAGGGAAAATAGACTTCTTATTTCTTGGAAAGGTCCGTACGATATAATATTAAAAGTTTCCGATGTTGACTATATCGTCGATATTGACGGGAAGCGTAAAACCTTCCACATCAACATGCTCACGGAATTCCATGAACGTCCTGATTATTTACAACCTGTTTTCCAGGCAACGGACGATTTTCCAGTCCAACATGGACAGTACTCATCTCTGTCAGTAATACAGGATGAGGAAACGAGTTTCTCGGATGTAAATTTACCTTTTCCAATGATTCCTCTTCACTCTAATGAATCATGGAAAGATGTTGCAATTTCTCCAGAATTATCTCCAGGAGAGCAGAAACAAGTTTCTACTATGTTAGAACAATTTCAGGATGTCCTTACTGACATTCCTGGTCAAACTGATGTCATTCAACATGACATTATTCTTACTGACCATAGTCCAATAAGAGTCAGACCGTATCCTATCCCGATACATTTTCAAGCACAGGTAGAGAAAGAGTTGGATGAGATGATAGAGTTAAAAATTATTGAACCATCCACATCAGCATATTCTTCGCCGATGGTTATTGTACGAAAAAAAGACAATAACATACGTCTTTGCGTGGATTATCGCAAATTGAACCAAGTGACGAAATTTGATGCTGAACCTATGCCTTTACTAGAAGAGCTACTTACGAGACTATCGAATTCTCATTTCTTTACTAAACTCGATTTGTCTAAGGGATATTGGCAAGTTCCATTATCCGAACACGCCAAACCGTTTACTGCTTTTTCGACGCCTAGGGGTCTATTCCAATGGAATTTCATGCCTTTCGGTCTTATGAACGCCCCTGCAACATTCGTACGCATGATGCGTCGAATCCTATCTCATCGCTCAGATGTCATTGCGTATCTTGATGACATCTGTCTTTTCAGTGATACTTGGAACGATCACTATAATGGGATAAATGAACTATTGTCTATCTTACGCGAGCATAATCTGACAGCGAAACCATCGAAAGCATGTATTGGTTTTAGTGAAATATCTTTCTTAGGACACCGTGTTGGTCATGGGTTCCTAAAAACAGAAGACCATAATACAAGTAAGATACTTAACATTTCTATTCCTAAGACTAAAAAGCAAGTGCGAAGTCTCTTAGGTCTAATACAATTTTATGGACGATTCATTCCGAATCTGTCCTCCATTATGTCACCTCTTTCTTCCTTGCTAAAGAAAGGGTCTCCTAATGTAGTCCATTGGACTCAAGAATGTCAATCCTCTTTGGATAAGGTTAAAACTATGTTTTCTGCTTCACCTATCCTAGTATTGCCTTCTAAGGATAAGACATTTATTCTTCGTAGTGACGCTTCATCCACCGGGATTGGAGCAGCACTAATGCAAGAGTACTCTGGAACTCTGCATCCTGTGATGGAGATTTCTCGGAAATTAAATGCCGCAGAGAAGAATTACTCGGTCCTAGACCGTGAATTATTGGCTATGGTTTGGTCAATCCTTAAACTGCAAAGATTTCTTCTTGGCGCGCATTTCATTGTGGAAACTGACCAGAAAGCTCTTACGGCTATTCAGAGTAAAAATCTGAAGAGCGCAAGATCAACGCGATACGCGATTGCTTTGCAGCCATTTCATTTTTCGGTGCGAGCTATCCGTGGGTCAGAAAATGTGATGGCAGATATTTTGTCTAGATGCCCACATGATTCATAACTGTTATACAACTTTGATACAGTTGTTCCTATGTTGAAATGTGTACACATATGTAATATCATATATTGATTGTAACACTACTTAGCGGTTCATTGATATTTATTCACCGCTGATCTTTCAATGTTTTTTTCGTCTTTGATGATCATGATGTTAAGATATCTTAGATGAAATTTATGTATAAACTAATGTACAAATTGTGTCATTGCTAATATTGTAGTATGCGTTGGTGACACCTCTCTGGAAATATTTATACTTAGAGAAATACTTTCTCTAAGGTCAGAAAACTTATGCTTATCATCTGCGCATTGTTATGGGTGCGTTGTGAGCCTATTGTATGTTGCTCCTAGATGTATTTCAAAAAAAAAAAATGTACCATTTTTTTTTTCCCGAGGGGTGTGGTAATCTGTTGCGTGCATATTTTGACGCACATATTACAAAAATCGATATGGCTATTTAATATGGAAAAGATATAGACATTCATTCATTTGTGTATGAAAATGCTGTCTATGGGGAAGGCTAGATAATCCATAATTGTTTTACCCTTTTGATTATAGGAGTAATCGTTCTTGATATTAATTCGGCGCATGGATATGACACCCTTGTCCGTACCTATTTCTTAGGGCCAGAAAATAGATTAATTTGCTTATTATGTTTATGGCCTGAATTCATATGTATTACATATTATTAGTACAAGTAGAATCAGTCCTATATTGTATATTTTGGATGGGTAGGCAGGACTATATTCTTGTTACACCGCTCTAGCGGAAGTAGGAGTTGTCTTGGCGAGTCGTGATGAGTTCCGATGTACCGTGACAATGGCGGGTACGCATTTTTCCAGGGCTGGTATATTCTTCAGTAAAAATGATTTACGAAGTAGTTTTTCTTCTATAGGAGATTGTGTCTCTACTAGAGTTGTGTTAGAGACTTTCCTAATGTACGGTACCATGTATGATTCGGACTCCAGGTAATTCCAGTCCCTGTTTTGATGATCTCAGGTCGGTTAGGCCTAGCGGGAATTTTGTGCTTCGCAACGCTAGGGTCAAATTTGTATCGACGGAGATGACAGGCTCCATACTGTAATTATGTCTACGTGAGGTAACTGGATTACGGTAGATCTGTGTGGAGGAACTTTATGAAATTATGCATATGTATTGCAAATTAACTTTGGCTTATATATATATCCTCCTGTGAGCGAGTGAGCGACAACTCAGGTAGGCGGCCATGTTACATTCCTGTCATCGCATTTTTTTGGATCACTGTCTAAAGAACGGGGCATGTATCTTATTATTCGGACAGTGGCAAGGAGATCTCAATTTGGATAGAAACCCCTTATCGTGGTTTCACAATATGATAAACTGTGAATATAAAGCAGCTTTAGTTACTTACCGATCCGCCTTCACTGACGCGCTTAGTCAGATAGGGGATGCGGCCATTGATGTACTACTTATTATTTATGAATGTGCCATGACATAGGATCTACTATGTATGCCTGCAAATTGATATGTCAACATACCCATGATTTACTCGTTATGTCCCAGTGTGAGCGTCCAAATAAACTGTGTAAACAAAGATTCCAGCAGTCTGCATTGGTGCCTTGTAGACACAAGTGAATGAGTGTTTAGATTGGTCAGAACACGAACAGTACACCATTCGCGTTAAACACACTCTACACTTCTACCCATATATACACCATCCTGCGTCGGTTGAAGTGACCAAGTTTAGGGCCTGCTTCCCCTGGAGCCTTAGAGGGAAACTACTGTTTACAGCTGCCTTTGCCTTCCCTAACTTAGGACAAGGGTGAGTTACCCATTTACAGCTGGGTAGACTGGAGCATGCCTGATCTCAACAACTCTGTACACTACAATGGACATATACAGTAGTGGCACCACCAACAACATGTTACAGTGATTGATAGTGGAGCTTTACAGAAGAAAGAGAACACACCACACTTTACAGAAGGTTTACAGTATACAACTGATACTTCTTTACAGACTGACATTTTACAGTGTGTGTGAAAGCAACTTTACAGTGGGAAAGAAATTTTACAGTCCCTTTATTGACCGCCCAAATAATGTTGCACATTTGCGGGCAGTTCCCTATAGACTTTTACAGAAGGTCTTACAGTATATTAGGAGTCAACTACATTTTACAGTGTGTGTGAAAGCAACTTTACAGTGGGAAAGAAATTTTACAGTCCCTTTATTGACCGCCCAAATAATGTTGCAAGAGGTAGACCAGTGGAGGCATGCGGCAGTTCCCTATAGGCAAATAATTCAGCCGGCAAGAATAAGTCCCAGTTTTCCGGTCTTTCTTGTGCTAATTTTCGCAGCATAATGATGAGGGACCCGTTATATCTCTCTACCTGGCCGTTTGCTTGAGGATTATAGGGTGAGGTGTGGATATGCTGAGTACGGAAGATCTTAAAGACTTCTTCCATCAGATGTCCTCTAAACTGCGATCCGTTATCAGTGAGCATTTGCTGTGGAAATCAGAGTCTTGTGAAAATACTAACAAGAGCGTCTGCGACATGCACAGAATCAGAAGAAGGGAACGCCACTGCTTCAGACCACATAGTACAGGTGTCGATTAGAGTCAAAATACAGCAATTTCTCCGTTTTGTTCTTAAGAGTGGGCCTACTATATCTACCGCTACTCTTTCGAATGGAGTACCGGCAATAGGCATTTCCCCCAATGGGGCAGGGGGTGTCCATTGCCTTGTTGCCACCCTTTGGCACTGCGCACAGGATTTCACAAATCGGATGATGTCTTCGTTCATCCCTGGCCAGTAATAGTGCGCTGCTATTCTTTGCATGGTAGCATTTTGTCCCCTGTCTCCGCTAAAAGGAAGAGCGTGTCCCATCTCTAAAATTTGTGACCTGTAAGTAGTTGGAACAACCAACTGGCTATGTTCTTGTCCAGTGTTGCCCGACCTACGGCATAGTAATCCCGATTTTGAATAAAAGTTTCCCCTTTTCAACGGGCTACTGGCAAGTGGCAGTTTCTTAAAACAGTGTCCCAGTGTTGGATCCTTGTGTTGAGCATCCTTCAATTCCCGTGGTAGCAGGTTTGTCACTGGTCCTGGTTCCATTTCTGTCATTGCCTGACCTCTTATAGTTACTGCTGCAGCTATCAGAGGTTTTCTTGGTTCCCCAAGAACACATAGCGACATCCAAGGATTATATCATAGATTGGATTCGCCATTATGGCCGCTCGAATCCATCCTTTAACAAATTTTGAATCAATAAAAACAACCACTATTTTCAATGTCATAGGAGTGTCTCCTTTCATGGCTCCACACAGATCTATTGTCCCCGAGGTTATCTGCTCAGGTGTGACCAAATGTGACGCGATTATACAGTCGAAGTGTAATCCTGTGTCATAAAGACAGCGCACACATTTCCCGTTTACGATAATCTGATCCGTTACGGAATTCCGTTCATATTTACGCTATTTTGTTTAGACCTGACGCTGTTCCGGTGCGTCTGCTTGTAAACAGGCCGCCATGTGCAGGCTGGGCCGATTTCTACAATCTTTTGTATTGTGCGAGGTCTGTTTACAATATTTCCTCTCCCTCCTCATGAAGTGAGGGGGTTTTCCTGTACGGTTTTCGTGTTGGCGTTAGTTGACCGGTCTATGCGTGTTTCCTGGGTTGGAGTATTTACCTCTGATCGCTTATTTTGAGTGGGCTTGAGGGTTGGTTTAGAATGAAGTTCAGCAGGTTTCCGTTTGAAGGTTTGAGTCTCTGCTATAGCATTTTGAAATCTTTCTGCTAACATAAGGATTGATTCAAGTCGGTCCGCGCCGTGCTCCACTTGGAACCTTCTCATCTCTGGTGACATTGTTTCTTTGATTTGTTCTATCAGGAAGAGTTCATGTAATCCTTCGTAAGTCTTAGGAAATTGTCCCAAATCTCGCCACTTCTCGAGATATGATTCAATCCTAGCAGCAAATTGGCCAGATATTTCTTCTCATTCTTTGTGAGATCGGCGAAAACGCTTTCGGTAAATGTCGGCTGTAAGCTGAAAACGCCGTAACAGTGCTTGCTTGAGAGCGTCGTAATCGTTCTGTTCTGCCTGAGTTAATTTCGTAAAAACTTCGTAAGCCGTCCCTCTTAATCCTTGAGAAAGTTTAAGATTCCACATGCTTTTGGGCCGGCCATACGATGAAGCAGTTTGCTCATATCTATCCAAGAAGAGATCAATTTGCTCATTCCGCTCGCAAAATATTTCCATTGGGAAAGTCATTGCCGGTGAGTTGGGTGCTAGACCAGCAGAGGCGTAGTCCGGTAATAAAGCGTTAGTGGGAGAAGCGGGGCAACTTTGAACCTCTAGTTCTCTGAGCCGGAACTCATGACCCCATATCTTTCCCTTTTCTTTGCTTCTCTTTGTTTTTTCTTTTTCGGCCTCTATAAATGCATTACCTTCACTCATTCCAACCTCTTTAGTGTATTTTAAAAGACCCATCCTTAGTTTTAGTAAATCGGTCATTTTCTATATTGCTGTGCAGGTTGTTACACTCTCCCAGTATGTTACACTAGTTTCTGAGTATTACTAATATTTCTATGAAGTATTGTAATACAACAAACCAATACAACTAACTGATAATCAATTTACTAAGCTCCAGGGAGTACAATTAATTCTATGAAGTAATGTAACTCATTAATGGAAGTTTAGTCTAACTGAAATTTTGACAATCACTTATTTCTGCTGAATTAAGGTCTCATCACTTGAGCAATACTCAAGTATAAATAATTCCCCTCAATATATCATACACATACACACACTGCTGCCTGTTAAATGTACCACTTAATTACCTTAGTTAACCATTTAACGTAATTAAATAAATCTGAATTAAGTTAATGACAGCAACGTTCTGTTACTGTAAAATTCTAATGGTTCTGCTCAGATACTACCAGAATTGTCGTTGTCTAGGGCGTTATAAAAATTATAGTCCACAGTATAGACTAATAGTTCAAGATTCCGTACAGTTTCTGCAGAACAATTTATAGACAAGATTCTTAACAGTCACTGTGAAATAAGAATCCAGAAATTCAGATCTAAGGACGAGATTCTCAATTATTGTCTCCACCCATCGGCTGTCTTCCTCCTGGCCTGGTTCAATTCTAGTCCTCGGTCCTTCAAAAATTGTCTAATGTTGTCTTCCCAGCGGACTCTGGGTCGTCCTGGAGGTCAGAATCCCTGGCTCTTAGTTTCCCATGCTTGTCGTGGTAGCCGATCTTCTCCCATTCTACAGACATGGGCAAACCATCTTAGTTGGGACTGTTATACTTGGGTCTCCAGGGGTGGGATTTTAGGCCTTGATGTATTGTCTGGTTGCCGACCATGACTCTTCTTGTCACTTCAACCACATTCCTCAGATACCTCATTTCTGAGGTTTGGAGCTGACATTTGTGGGCTGTACTCATTGCCCATGACTCGCATCCATATGTCAAGACTGGGACATAGGTGGGGCGGTATACAGCCATCTTAGTTTTGTTACCAACCTCTCTCTTGCTGAGGAATACTCGATTTATGGCCGGAAAAATGCTCCCAGCTGCTGCTTTTCGAGTGGCCAACTCTTCTTTGATGCTTCCCTTCTGGTCTATAACAGCTCCGAGGTATTTAACGTGGTCGTCCTGCTCCAGGACCTATTCTTCCAGCTTAATCTGATGCCTTCTTTCTGCTCGTGACATCAGCATGGTTTGTTGTTTTAGAGCTGCTTATGACCATCCCTCTCTTCTCCAGCTCTTCCTTCCAGACTTGCAAGTTGGACTGGGGATGTGCCTCTGATTTAGCAATTAGGGCAACATCATCAGCAAATGCCTGCTCTGAAATACAGACCTGTCTCATCTTCCAGTACCCCACTGAATACTTTTTTGTTCTCCCCTTACATGCCTTGATGACATCGTCCATGAGGAGTATGAAAAGATAAGGTGACAGGATATCACCTTTTCTTACACCAGTGGTGGTCCTGAACTCTTCTGACTTATGGTTTGTTGTCCTCAAATAATTTCTTCAAGATTTGTAGAAGCTCTGTACAGCATGAATCAGAGGTGCTGGAATGTTCTTCCTTGCCAAACAGTCCCAAAGTTTGCTCCAGGGGACCCCGTCAAACGCCTTTTCCAGATTTATGACACAAAGATGGATCTCACTCTTATACTCAAGGGCCTTTTCACTCAGCTGTCTGAGTGTGAAAATTAAATTAGGTCTTGAGTACTTCGGTTTGCTCGGAATCCACACTGGACCTCATCCAATTGTGACTCAGCTAGGTGTCAGAGTCTCTACTCTAGGATTCTAGAGTAGATTTTACCAGGGACACTGAGAAGGGATATGCCTCTATGGTTTCCACATTGTCGATTGTCACCCTTTTTGAAAATCGGCGTTATGATGGCAATCTCCCAATCCTTTGGAATGGTCCTGTTGCACCACGCTGCCTGTAGGATCCTTATGAGTAATAGGTCTCCAGCTGCTCCCATGTACTTAACCATTTCTGGTGTTATACCATCATGCCCTGCTGCTTTGCCCATCTTGATTTTCTCCAGTGCTGCCTTCAGTTCTTCCATCTTTATGTCATCTTCACCACCATTAGTTTTCTCTTCTGTGCTAGTGGTTATCTTTTCTGATGCTTGACCTTGCTCACCATCAAGGAGTTCTGAGAAATATTCTTTCCATTACTTCCTTCCGGACAGTAAGCAATTTGCCTTTCTTGTCCTTTATAAATTTAAGAGGGTACTGTTTTCCCTTCCTCATGTTCTTTAAGGTCTTATAGAACAATTTCTGGTTTTCTTGCGCATCTTTTTCTAGCTTTTCTCCAAATTCTTCCCAGGACTTATGTTTTGCTGCTAGCACCTTGTTCTTTGCTTCTGTTCTGAGTATCACATATTCTCTATATTTCTCTGTATTTCCTGCTGTGTTTTTAGCTACTAAGTATTGTTTCCATGCCATTTTCTTCTCTCTTATTTTCTCTTTAACTTCCTCTGTCCACAAAGGTGTCCTCTTTCTCTTGTTCCTAAGTCGGACTTCACCACATGCTTCTGCAGCAGCTGTCTTTTTCATGATGTCCTTGAATTTAAGCCACAGGGTTTCAAAGTCATCAGGTTGTTTTTCTGTGTTTCTCACCGCTGTAGCAATAAGCCCCTGATATCTGGTCTTAATTTCTGGCTCTCTCAGCTTGTAAGTCTTAATGCTCATTTCTTATGTTCGTTTACTTAGTTTCTTTCGTGATGTTAAGCAATTCCTAGGCTGAGCAACTCTTTCAGTTGTTCCATTGATAGTTAGCAGGTAGTGATCACTTCCAATCTCTGGCCCCCTTCATACTCTAGCATCCCGGACATACTTGAATGAGCTCTTTCTAACTATGGCATAGTCGATCACTGACTTCTCATTCCTTGTTGGTTCACATCTAGTGTATGCATGTATGCACTTATGGGGGAACTTTGTGTTTGTAATGATCAGATTCTGCTCACTGCAGAATCTAAGGAGTCGCTTTACATTGTCATTAAAAATATCTTCTCCGTATCTTCCGATAGCTCCACCCCATCTAGCATGGTCATTTCCAACTCTGGCATTGAAATCTCCGAGCATGATAATTTCATCTAGGCAGTCATTCACTATCCTTTGAAGCAGCTCAAAGAATTCCTTCTTGACCTCTGCTCTCTCATCCACATTTGGCCCATACACTATGACCAGGTTGACAATGGTTTCTCCTTCTTTTAGTTTTACAACCAGAATGCGCTCCAAGACAAAGTTCCATCCCTTGATACCATTTTTTAGTGTTTTGCCACAATGCAACTTACGCCCACTTTAGCTCTCTAAGATGTGGGTACACCACTGTAAAGCAGCGTGTCGCCATCGAGATCCATGACTCCTTGGCCGTTTTTCTTCGTTTCCTTTATAGCCAAGATTTCTAGATTTGCTTTCCTCATCTCTTCCACCAGTTCCTCTTCTTTCCCATTTATACTTCTTGTGCTCCAAGTTCCATAAGTCGTAGTCCGTTCCAGTTCGTCGCCTTAAGAATCAGTCCGGTTTTTTCCTCTTGTATTATGCGTAATCGTGATTTAAAGCAAACAGGTGATTGGCCTGTTGTGCCTTTGCATGATGGAGGGGCTGCCTCCTTACGCCTCCATGCAGGCCACCCTCCTCCTTTTTCAACCGGGCTTGGGACCGGCCTAGGCGGAGTTCAGTTGTGTAAATTATTCCTATTAATCTGACTAGTAACGTTTGCTCGCTATAACAACTGAATTGTGGGAAGTAGTCTTTTTTTTTTGGGGGGGGGGGGGGGGGGGGGGGGGGAGCAACTTCTCATGGCAGGGTGTGGAACCATGGAATGGCTATTGTGTAGTTTAGATCTATCTTATAAGGCAGTCTAGAAAGTTAAACACTGGCCAGCGAAAGAATCTTATACCCTGTAAAGTCACAATGTATCATTATAGCTTAAACATTGCACTTGTATGTATTCAATTTTGGGAGGTTATTACTTTTCCCTTTAGTGTATCGACCCCACGGGGCGCATACAGTTTAATTGTGTAATGTATGTAGTGTTTATATTTTATGTAAATTCAAGTAATGATATAGTATGAATGGTGCATCCTCACAATAAAGACTACATGGTCAGAACACCGATAAGTTCAATTGAGAGAGGACGACGCCCCGTCGATTTTATGGACAGAGCAAATGCTCGGATGTGTATGTGTGTACAAAAGGTATAAGCCTATGCGGGATGCATGTTGACAATTGATATTGTGGAAGTAACAGGAGGACAACCCATGTGGAAAGAGACAGCACAGAGACTTGCCTAGCAATAATAAAACAAATACTGTACTATAACATTGTACTATAACATTAAGTTACGATTTTATATTGCTTGAGGTAACGGGTGTTTATTTGGTCTTAGTTCCAGGTAACCCCCACTGTTAAAGCACAGGACTACACATATGCAACGGAGGGAATACACCATTCCCCCTTCTGCCAAACAGTTTTCCAGTAAGCAGATAACACGACGAGTGTCAACAAGTACCTGTCAACTATATTTCGCTTAACCTCCTCGCTAAACAGGTGGAAAAATTACATGAATACCCTTCACGGCAGTGTAGAACCAACGACTCAGCATGACGTCAAGTTTTGTGCAGTAGTGGTTTCCTACTCGCCTATTTAGTACAAGTCAGAGCTTAGTGGCAACCACTATCTCATCTTACACAGCATCGCCAGCTAATGTGTTCTTAAACGGAGTACGCAGTTCCAACAAAAGGTCTCAAACCAGACTCAACTGGATTACGCATCGAGTTCCATATACGAGGCACGTCTACTTTAATTCAACGCGCCAGGATATAGCGGCAAAACTGTGGCCTTGAGCTGACCTCGAATTGTTACGTTTTCTGGTCAGTACGACCCCTGTGTGTATTAGCTGTCAGAGGAAAGACAGAGTTAATATACAGCCTATCTTGTTTTGGTATGAAAATGGCGCATGGATAACGTCTTCAGTGGATTTATAAATTTTCCCAACAGTCATGGGCAGAGACATAAAAACACTGACTTAAGCTGATTTGCATTTTTCACAAGCAGCGAAGGACTGTTAACTCTTTGTTTATTTTCCCTGTCGGGGGCCATTTAGTTGGTTTTATTTTCCTTGATGTACGAATTAATGTAATTGTTAACTTTGTTATTTGATCAGTTATTGTTTGCTGATATTTTTTTATTCTTTTCTTCTAAACAAGCTAAAGAGAATTTTAATAAATTTTAACCTGCTATTAATGCGCTGTTCAGGACCTTCATTCATACCTATTTAAGCTCTCACTACTTCACTATCTGTCTGTGAGAAAGAAGAGAGAGCGGGTGATACTTACTTAAAACTACATACGTGAGTTGTGGGCTAGGAAAGAGTGATAGCGCTAATAGACCTCCTGCCCGGTCGCCTTAGGTTCTCCCTAATTTCACACCCAATCTGTGTTTTCTCTATAAATTTTGCAGTTCACTCAAGTTGTCTTACTCGACAAATACTCTAAAATTACACACTCACGACAGTTTGCCAGCCTGAAATGACGTGGACATCCACTAGCAATTTTCACATATTAATACTTACATGCCACTGTATACATATTAGTTCACATGTTAATAATGCAAAATGTAGAATTTGAAATGTACAATTTACGCCAATCTTTAGACTCACAGACTGCTGGCTCAGAGAAATAGTATAAGGCTGCTTGACGATGCCTCTTACACGTGGTCTGGGGTGTTGTTATTTTAGCAATAAGTTCCCACTTTTGACTGTGTTACAGTTACCTCAGATTCCCGTTTTCCCTGTCAAAATGGTAGCCTTTTCCCGGACTCTAAGTCCTCAATAAGCTCCAAGAAGTCCGGTCTGGTACTATTCTTAACTCTGGCAAGGTCTGGTTGTCTTCTTGGAGCGAGATGAATTTTCACAGTGCTTTCAACCGACTAAAGTGTCAAGTTATATTGCCCCTGTCGTTCCTGGCACATGTTGTTTACTATTAGACCAGGCCCCAATCAGAAATGTAGTTATGTTTACATCTCGAGTGCCGGCCAAAAATTTCAAACGTGCTTGTTTAGGATGAGGTAATTTAAAATATTTTCACTAGGAAATTTATGTGCAATGTTTACAAACGACTGCTTACTTTTATCTAAAGTAATATGTTCTTAATAATGCCTCTGGATGCTATCATCTCATTCTGACTGTCAAGTGGGTGTCTGTAATCTGTCCACAGACGGGTAATTTATTGCCCGGCACGCCTTAGGTAAGCGCAACGCTCGGTCGCTGACCAGCCCATGTGGGTTTTTACTAGTGCCTAATTTTAGCCGAGAAATTTAAAGCACACATGACGAATTATCACCGAAGGGAGTGTGCGATGATATGAAAATAGCTAATATCTGCTTGATAGCAGAGAAAGAAACGTGCCGACCACGGAAATGGCACGTAATAAGTACACACAACAAATGTAACTGACTACTGCCGGAGAGGAGAAGAGATTGACAAAATATTATGTGACGACCATGATGTTATTATCATCCACTCCCTGCACCCTATGGAGCCTGGGTTTACCTCTGCTATTGGTTCCTTTAGAGGAAACACTCACGGAGCAGTCATTAGCAATTATAGAAAGACCATAATATGTCGTCGTACCTCAGGTGAGGTACATTCTTAAGTGGTTATACTTAAAGAAGGTTCCTCGGTCTTGTGGTGCTAAGTATTATACTGGTAGTTTTGCAAAGTAATACACAGGTTTGATGCATAAAATGGCCGTAATTTACTGCAACTAATTTAAGATGCACTTTTCCCTCAGATAGACGAAGTTACAGTGCACCGAATCATTCTACTATTTCCACTTCAGGAGAATCCTAAAGCGTGGGCTTATTATGAGAGTTTTACGCTCTCTAATTTCAACAACTATTCCTAATCGGTTTAGAGCTCTTACTTTGGCTGTCTGTGATCTCTCCTTGACAAAATTAGAAATCAGTGAAGTAGTCTTACAAAGCTGTAGAATATAAGCGACATTTGCACCCACACATCCATTTTGCTTTGTTCAGGAGAGATCCAATCAAGAGCAGTCTATCTTAGCATCTCAAATGCCAAACACCACAAATTGCCAGCAAAGCTCTGGCTGGACACATGCATATACTGATGGTTCAGCAAAAAATGCAGTGGAAAAAGAAGATGCTGACATCCTCATTAAATTAAAGAATAGAATCCACTCTATGGCAATCGCCACTGGCAAATACTGCAATAACTTTAATGCTGAAGCAAGCAGAAGCCCTGAAACAGGCAGCAGAAACTCGTATTGAATGCAAAGCACATGCACAAAAAAATGCTCTTTACAGATGCCCTCTCAGTAATAACAGCGCTGAAGAGACACCATGCTAAGGGATTAAAAGCTCTGATAAACTCTCTTGAAAGACTGGCCAAATGCTTCAACAAGTTCACAGTCCATTGGATATCAGACCAATGCAACATACCACGCAATGATGAGGCAGACAAACATGCTAAGGTAGGAGGAGTGTTAAATCAGTATGATATAGGGACACCTTATGAAATGACAAAAAATACTATAAAAGGAACATTCAAGTCACAATGGGAAGGAGAGCACCCAGGCCATTTAAAAATGATGCATATTATCAGCTGTCTAGGCGAGACCAGGTCACCATTTTTTCAGCTACGCACTGGACACAACAGATTGAGATCATCTATACCACAAGTACGGAATTGTCGCAACAGATATCTGCACCTGCGGCATTAGCCCAATGACAGCAGAACACTTGCTGAAGTCCTGTTCAACATACAGCAATGAACGGAGTAGCATATGACGAGAACCTACTTTACTCCACGAAAAAAATCTTTGGAGATCTCAGGAACTTTGAGCAGAATAGTGCCTTTATTGGAGTCATTAATGTAGAAATCTGAAGGCGAACGAGGAAGAAAAAGAAGAAGACATGCCAAACCAATTGCAAATAAGTGTCTGATTTTGGTAGGGGTCCCACACTACCCTCATGTAGAACATTACTACATGACAACATAAGATATTGCCTTTTATATGTGCTTTTCAAAATCCATGACCATATATGGTCTTGCCGCTTCCGTTGGTATTTGTCATGTTTACGAACTCACTACTTCACAGATCTATCACAGATAATATCTACCAAGATGCTACTTTCTTGTAGTTCATTATCACAACAAAGTTAATTTGCCGTGTGACAAAACGGGGCGGCCCATGTCGATCTTCGGTTCACCCCAGCAGTATCGGTACATTTGTGGTATTGATTTTTATTATTTGCTCTCAATTGTCGCACTTTTCTTTCTTTCTTTCTTCGTTATTTTTCTGCTAAGTAGCAGATATTTGATTTTATCATATCATTCGACACTCCCTGTAGGTGATAATAATCACATTTGCTTGGCGCTGCCCAGATTTATTGGCTACAGGCGCGGCAGATTAACACGTACATCGGCCAGCGCTATCGGCTTAATCACCCATAAGACATGGATGACAAGATTACTTTAGATAAAAGTAAGATTGCTACATCTCGAACACATGGTCATATGCGGTTACCGGTGTGTTTGGTAGTTTGTACACAAAGGCATCGGACATCTTATTACCATATATGGGAGAGTTGACCTCTGCCTTACGTTCAAAATTATCCGATGTCAGAATATTTTGAAATTATCACATAACCCGCCAGTTTGAATATGATTGTTTGAATATGATTGGAGTTTTTTGATATCTCATAACAAACGAAGGCTTGGAAAGGCAGGGAATATAATCTGACCATGTTCTCAAGATATTTCACTTGGGAAATCGCTCGCCAAAACACCAGACAGCTACAGTGAATAATTAGAATTCAGAATTCCTTCTTAAAATACCGGACACCTTTTATTGGAGTATTCATCAGGACTTACAATATGGCCCAGGAAATCTCTAACATTTTAAATAAGAAAACCGGGACTGAGGAAAGTGAAGGACCACACATGAAGTCAGAGAGGGAACTTAATAAATTAACGACACCCCGGACGCGTGTAAGAGGCCGATTGAAGTCTCTTTTACTCATCTGAGCAAAAAGTCTGTGAGTCAGGATTGGCGTAAGTTGGGATTTACATTTCATATTTATTACTAACATGTGAACTAACATATATATATATATATATATATATATATATATATATATATATATATATATATATATATATATATATATATATATATATATATATATATATATATATATATATATATATATATATATATATATTACCTTGTGAAGTTTAATGTGTGAAACTCGCTATTGGATGTCAAAGCCATTTGAGGCTGGCAACCTCAGCGTATAGAATGATGATTCCTGAACCACCACTGCACGATCTGGTGATTGCTTTATGGATAGTTTCGTAAAGAGAACTAAAAGCATAAAGTAGTTCCAGGTTCCCTATGGAGCGGGGGGCGGGGAAGATGAAAGAAATGATGTACATTCTAAGTATAATAATACATTTTCAAAGCAGTGTAAATGTCCCTATAAACATATTCACTTAAAAATTGATGTAAGTTTTTAAGCTTTAAACTAGTGTAAATGTCTATGTGAACATATTCATTTCAAAGTTAATGGAAGTTTCAAACTTTTCAATCAGTGTAACTATAAATGAAAACATATTCAATTTATATTGTGAACACTTTTCAATCAGTGGAGATGTATATGTAAACAGACTCTATCTGTATTATTAACCTTTTCATTTAAATATAAAGTAACTATAAAAGCTATTCTATTTAAATGTAAAGAAAGTTTATCCCGAGGGATTAAATTTAATTCTCGTCGAGGGTAAAGTCGGAGTAATTGGGATGGTGATATGGGAAGATAGGAACCCATAACTATGGGGTGGAAAACGCCATACTCAGAAGAGCGTTTCGTTCTATTCTTTTACCATAGTTATTGGTGGTACCAGCAGGAAGTACCATCTCTGGAACAAGAAGGGAACCGTGGCCTAAGCTTTAAGACGAAGGACCCATGTGGTAAACTCTCCTTGACATTTCTGTGAAACGAGCTACCCCCGACAACCTTGATCAGAGACGAACGTGAGCAGAGTGAAAAGAACCAACCCATAAAAAGGAGCAGAACCGTCATTGGCAGCTAAGTTCAAATCTATGCTGCCACTTGAACTTCACATTCCTTAAAGATAATGATGATAACATTTATTGATTCATAACTATTCAAATTATTTTCCAACTGTTAAAACCTAAAGTGATTATTAAATTTTGTTATTTGTAATGTTACAAATTTAACTTCGATTTAATCATTTTAAAGTTACTGCATGTTTGTCTCAGTCCGTTTATTACACACACTCTAAACAGGGCTATACTAGAATAATAGAATTCCACTGAGTAAATAGGGGTGGGGGCTTAAACTGAGCTGAACATAAGAAGTGCTTAAATCCTTCACAAAAGCGTCGGCAGAATTACAGAGTTAACATACTCAGCCAAAGCAGTATTGTTCTCGCTTATTCGGAATATCTTGTGAAGACTCCCTTTGTAATAGTAGTGTCATCACCCTTCTATCTACATCTCTGCTAAGAGTAATTTTGTGCGAAGGTAGATACCTTTGAAGCCCATATTAGATACTCTTGAGTTTTGGCCACTGTTGGACCACTACTGCAAAGCAGGGGAGGCAATACCGTCACATGCCGGAAGTAATACATCACTGTTCGTGTTTTAATTTTTAACAAGATTGTCAGCTTCTGACACCCCAGTGAAATCGGCCGTGTATCAACGGTTGTTAACACCTTCCCCGATAAAATGTCAGGGTTTTCGCCACATGCCGTCTGGGGTTAAAAAGATTACTCTATTATCTCTCCTTCACATGTCTGGTGTAACAATAAGAATCTTGCTAAATATAGACTCTCAATCCGTCTGGTCAGCGAGTAATCACACACATACGTCGGCGTGGCTACAAAACAGGTTCAGTGGTCCGATGACGAAGCAGGACAAGATATGATGAGATAACCTTGGTCGCGGAGTGCGGAAACATACGATAAGAAGCGAGTGAGAAAAAAGAAAAGGAAGGAGCACAGAAGAGAGTTGAAGCAGGTCACAGAAAAATGCAACAATCGAAGATTTGACTTGCCACAGAACCGTACAACATAACTGCATTGCCATTTGAAATGAATATTCATAATTTTGTGTTGTATTTGATTTCTTTTGATCTATGCTACACGGTGTACTCCCATTGCGGAGGCATTTGATTAGTTCGTGTTACAGTTTTTGTACGTCACTAATGCCGGTGCTACAATTACTTAACCATTACTGATAATCAGGGCCGACTGAAGAGGTTCAGTCACCCCTAGCCAACTAAATTAGGTGCATTTAATTCGAAGGACAATAATTCGAAGTTGGACTTAATTCGAAGCTCTAAACATGCCCTTCTTCTTCTTCTTCCGTCCTTAGCCACCGACCGTCAAAGCAGTCAGTGGCCATTACGCCTAGTGGCGTCTTAGGGCAACAGCAGATAGGTTTTCTTTGCCATTGTTTCCCATCACGCCTATTGGCGTCTTTAGGGCAACGGCAAATCAATCCATTTGCTGTTGTTTCCGTAATCGAAGTGACTGGCAAACGGGTGATCAGCCCGTTGGTAAACATGCCCTTACAGTAGCTTTATTTTTGTGTGTTAAAAAATAGTTTTTAATTTATGGCAAAACTTATAATACGAAGTTCGTAAACCACCTTGTCCATTGGTTTGGAACCTAGAAGTGCAGTTCACCATCATTTTCGGTAACCAACTTCGGCGCACAAAAGAAAAATGAAACGTAAAGTTCAGTCGTTTCCAGTCCGATTAATATTCACATTTTAGGATCTTCTTAAGATACCACGCTTTCGTATTTTCACCGTTTCTACCCATGCAATTTTTCACGAAGGCATCAACAGTTATTTACCTTTTTAAAGTTACTAATCACTGTCTTCCTTTGCTGGGTTCGGCTGGTGACGTTGTCACGAAATACTTTCGTTGTCATTTTTTGGATCTTCACTCCACTTCGGTAGTATTATCTACCACTCCTTTTGCGTGCTACTTCTTACAGTATTCATTGTATATGCTTCCTTCGTCACAGTTATCTTATTATATACAGTAGAACTCCATTTATCCGAACCCCATGGGACCGAGCATCGTTCGGATAATCAAATGTTCGGATAATTGGATTACATAATGTATCGAGTACATGTACACATATTTCTAAAAATAATTAACCATCACATGGAAAATACACTACAAAACATATTTACTTGTACTATAATAATAATACCCACACTGTATTAGATCACTGTATCACCAAAATCTTTTATTACACTGCAGTGCATGTACTACTTGTATTAATTATTTTTGTTAAGAAAGAGAAATGTTTTCAAAATAACATTACAAACGATTCAAAACCAGGCGCAACTTACGTATATATGTACTTGCACAGATGTAGCCCACTATTTAAAATAATGAGGAATCCTCTTTTGCACCAAACTGGATAGTCTCGTTTTGGCTGCTAAGTCCCGCATTCTCTTCAACAGCAGAAGCTGTGTAGGACAGCTGTCATCTTCTTGCTCGTACCAAGCCATCGCTGTTTCTAGTGCTATAAAGGCCTCTTCAGGACTTGGTCGACGTTTTGGTTTTTCTTCATAATCTACAAGTACATGATGTACTTGTGAGGAGTCTTCATCATCGGTCACTACATGTATTTGGTTTTCTTCTTGCACAAAAGACAAAATTTCTTCGTCATTCAAAAACTGAAAACCAGAATCATTATCATCTTCTAGCCACATGTGTGCATCATCTTTGTCACAGTCCGAAAATCCGGGCATTGCTTGAAACAGTTCCACAACTTCATTTATACAATCATCATTTGTGTCCACTGCAGTAGTTTCATTTCCTCCTTTTTTCCCAAGCAATCTACTCCAAGCCTTGTTGAGATCATCTTGTGACAGGGTGGTCCAAGCATCATCTAACATATAGCAGCAGTCTTTGAGATTAAGCTTTTTGGAAAACGCCACCACACTTTCTTCATCTTCAGCCAACAATAAACGACGCAGGACTTCCTTCTTGTACATCTTTTTAAGCTTTGCTATAACACCCTGATCCATTGGTTGAATCAGTGCTGTTACATTGGGAGGCAGAAAAATTACTTTAAAATTTGCATCAACTGCATTCAATGTATCCGTCTCTGGATGAGATGGTGCATTGTCCAGTAGAAGAATTATTTTTCCAGTTTTCTTTTCTTGTTCTCTCAACCTCTTCACATTTGGGATGAACTGATTTGTATACCAATCAAGAAATATTTCACTATTCATCCAAGCACTCTTCTGTGCTTTGTAACACAATGGGAGACATGTCACATTCTTTAAACAACGTGGTTTTTTGGCTTTGCCGATCATTAGCACCGGTAAACGATGACTTCCACTGGCATTCGCGGCTACCAAAATTGTTACTCTCTCTTTGCACTTTTTAAACCCAGGGACAGCTGCTTCGTGCTGAGATGCAAGTGATTTTTGAGGCAATGATTTCCAGTATAAGCCAGTCTCATCGGCATTATACACATCATCGAGTGAATAACCTTCTTCTTCCAAAAAAGCCAAGAATGTTTCTTTAAAATTTTTAGCGGCAGTTGCATCGCTAGATAAAGATTCCCCTTGAATCTCCAATTCTCGTATGCCATGACGAGATTTAAAGTTTCTTAACCATCCCTGGCTAGCCTTAAAGTCAGGAGGACCGTCAAGTTGACTGTTGAACTGAAGTGCCTTTTCACACAACAGAGAACCAGAGATAGGTTCCCTTTTGCTTCTTCTTTGCACAAACCATATATACAAAGCCTCTTCCAATTTCACATCTTTCGCATTTCTCATGGTTTTACGTTTCTTCGACCCATTTTCACTATCAAATTTCGATGCAAAACTCATAATTTTATCCTTGTTACTTTTGATGTCAGAGACGGTAGCTTTCCCAACATTGAAAATCCTCGCAAGTGAAGACACAGTTTCACCTTGTCCTAGTCTCTTGATAATTTCTGTTTTCGTTTCAATTGACAAAACATTGCGGTTCCTTTTATATGCTTTAGGCCTACTGGAAGATGCCATATCGCACAGAGAAATACTTGTACACCAAAATTATTCTGCTGTAGTAGCAGACACAGTTATTTTAAGTTGAACTGTCTGTTTAGCCAGTGTTCTACCTAGAACGCACTCGTACACTGGATTGGTAAACCAGATATTAACTGACTTTATGATCTAACTGACTTCCTGTACGTAAGCGACCGACCATTAGCCACCCCATTCTCTACAAATTTTTCGCACACATTTGAAGTTTGCCGCATCAAAAGATTCAGAATTTTAGTCTAACGTGACTGTGGCATCTGATTTTTTTTTTTTTTTCTGGAAAAAGTGTTCGGATAATTGGATGTTCGGATAATTGGGGTTCGGATAAATGGAGTTCTACTGTATTGTCATACTTCGTCACTCCCTTACTATTACTATTATCAGAGCGCTTGACCTGTTTTGAAACAACATTGACTTCTGTTTGTGCAGAACGAAGTGTTTGTTTACGGAATGTAACATCTTCTTGTCCAGCAGTATGGTGTCTAAAGTAGCAAGACGGGTTAAGTTTGCCATATCACAAGCCAAGCCGGCGGTAGACAAGGATGCAACAGATAAACTGGGATTACCAGGGATATATATATATATATATATATATATATATATATATATATATATATATATATATATATATATATATATATATATATATATATATATATATCAAACAATCAATCAATACCCTTTCCCTTTAGCTCACAGAAGAGCATAGGCCTTCAACAAACACATGCCAAATCTCCTGCCTTTGCCATCCGCTCAAGTTCTTTCCAAGTTTTCCTCATCATTTTCACCTCTGTTTCCAGTTCTCTTCTCCATGTGTTTTTTTTTTGGTCTACCCCACCTCTCTTTCCCTGTAGATTCCAGAACAAAGACTGTCTTGTAATGCTATCAACAGGTTTCCTCAATGTGTGTCCTATCCATCGCCAGCGCCTTCTTCTCAACTTTTATTCCACTGGCACTTGACTGGTTCTTGTCATCAATTCCACATTTGTGACTTTGTCATACCATTTCAGTCCTTCTATTCTACGCATGCACCCGTTTATAAAAGTCTGTAGCTTTTTAGTTGTTGTTTTTGTTGCTCTCTATGTCTCAGAGCCATACAATAGGACTGACTTCACATTTGAGTTGAAGATTCTTATTTTCGTGTTGGATTTGATTTCTCTTGTTCTCCATATGTTTCGCAAAGCAATGAAAGCTCCTCTTGCTTTTTGTATTCTTATTTTGATATCATTGTCTGTCCCTCCAACTGTGTCTATATTACTGCCATGATATGTGTACGATTCTACATCCTCTTGTGGTGTTTCTTCAAGTTCAGCCTTGTTATCATTTCTTGCATTTATTCTCATTATCTTTGTCTTTTCCTGTGTATTTTCGGACCTACTTGTTGTGACCTGTCATCGAGAATTTTCATTTCCTCTTTGATCTGATTATGGTTATGGGACAGAAGTGCCAAGTTATCTGCAAAATCTAGATCATCAAGCTGTTTAGTCAGATTCCACTGGATTCCATTTCTGTTGTGTGATGTCGATGTTTTCATAACCCAATCTATTGCTAGTAAGAAAAGAAATGGAGACAAGAGGCATCCCTGTCTCACTCCCGTTCTAATCCTAAACGGTTCTGAAAGTTGTCCTACATGAAGAACTCTGCATGTCATGTCTTCATAGGTCTTCCTTATTAAGTTAATGATCTTCATGGGAACTCCATAATGCCTCGTCAATTTGCAAAGTGATTCTCTGTCTACACTTTTCAAGTCTACGAATCCGATGTATAGCGGTGAATTCCATTCCAGACTTTGTTCAACTATTATTCTCAATGTGGCTATCTGGTCTGTACAGGATCTGTTTTGTCGAAAACCTGCTTGTTCATCTCTCAGTTGCTTGTCTATGGACTCTTTTAATCTCTCAAGGATGATTCTGTTTAATACTTTTCCTGGCACTGATAGTAACATTATTCCTATATAATTTGTGCACTCTTGTAAATTTCCCTTCTTAGGCAACTTGACCAAATAACCTTGCTTCCATTCTGCTGGTATTTCCTCTCTTTTAATATTCTTATTTTGATATCATTGTCTGTTCCTCCAACTGTGTCTATATTACTGCCATGATAAGTGTTCGATTCTACATTTTCTTGTGGATCTACCAGTGTCTTCGTACTGTGCGGACGTGTTTTTATTTGGCTCTACATTTTGGATATTTTATTGAAGTTGTTCCCATTTAATATGGATGGTTTATACATCCATGTGTTGGCGGTTTTGTTTGACATATAATGAAATAGTTTATTTTGTAATTGTGTTAAATTCACGTATAAATATTGTGTTTTTTTTCTGTATGGAATGACGGTAGAAGCGTTCATCGTGTCCTGCCACCATTTGTCGATATATGGAAAACTACTGCAACACATTCCAAACTCTGACGGTGACCTTCTGGCTAGAGAACAATAGACAATGCTAAATCACAGGGCTTGTCCGCCCTCAAGCATGTAATGTGATCATGGCGAGCGGGGACAACAGCGTCTTCGTATCATAACTTTTTATATCGGTGTATTCATTTTGGACTGCAAATGCCTTCTGCCATGCTTTTAACAATGACCGCGTGACTCGTCACTGACCGCTGTAAGAAGAGACGGTGTATTTTCTTGGCTACTAGCCCCTCTTAAACAGATAAGGTTTCCAGCGGATCAATGTATTTTACTGGCAATTAATCCCAGCGGGCATGTAAACATGTCACACTTAGAGATCGGCCATGGCTCGCAGGTAACGAAAGCTGCTAGGAACTGTAAAGTGCGCCCGACCACGATTAAAAATTTATTCTTAGACCAAAACAGAGCTCTTCGCGTTAAACTTCAGGGATTTAACAAAGAGTCGGATTTAACCTTTAAAATAGCAAATGACGGTAAATGTGCTACTGTACTCTTCCACAATACATATCATTATGAGGCATTTCGCACAACGTGTGCCAAATACAACCAGAATGACCATGTCGAGACGAGAGCAGGTAAACAAGGTGCCGTTGTAGAAGATTTCATCACAACACCACTACTATCTGTGCACCTTTATCATACAAAAAACAAGAAAATGGCTCAAAGAACTGCCACTGTCATTGAGTCATGGCTGGAAACGGACTTTGTCAGTTTAAATGAGTCTGCACAAAACGTAATTTGTACCACAAAATTGGACTCGACAATATGTTTACCCCAGCTCGCAATAGACATCACATCATCAGCTGCCAGCGTCTCATCTGCTGACAGCGAAATCATCAACATTAACTCTAGCATACACTCTCCTACAAATACATCCACTTTGCCTCCCGCAGCACGCGACTTTCCAATGAGCGACACAGTAGCAAATACTCTATTTTGTCAACCTATGCTGGCCACAGAATATCCAATGGGCCCTTAAGAAACTAGCACACAAACAGATGAAACATCACGCGAAAATCACCCAGAAGTCACTCACATGATAAATGCGCAGTGCTGCCAGGAGCTGATGCTCAAAATGGAGGACACCCTTCGAACACTAATTGCCGATCTGACGACTAATGTCTATAAATCGATCAGCACAGAAAACGAACTACCCAAAAAGGAAATACTGCATTTGAGAGAAGATAATTCCAATATGTAACACGTCGTTGAGCAACTACGAAGCAATTTTTCTATTTATAAAACAAAGCACTCGGAACATCCTCTTATAGTACCTGAAGCTTCCGGTGATCCCTCCAAAGAACATATATCAAACGAACGCCGCAAGCAGCACCAATGTAACACCAAAAGAGTTGAGGATACACGTGCGCACGAAGCTTACCCTATTAGTGTAAAAGTAAGCAACAGGTTTACCGCCCTTAAATAGAGTTCAGTACAAAATGAACAGGCATTAACGCCGCTACCAGATCAGATACTGACACCACAACCACCAGATGAAAACATCCAGACTATTCAAGGCGATTCACACCAGGAAAATCAATGGCGGCAGCAAGAATCAAAACGAAAGCCGAGTCAACAACCATGTAGTAAAGCAACACATGTTATAATTGGCGACTCTCTCCTAAAAGGCATATACAATGATCGGATGTCTACTACTAAAGAGGAAACTGTCTCAGTTTTAGCGATACCTGGAGCTGGAACTGAAAGATTAATTGATAGAATTAATAGGTTCGACATACATCATAACATTACAAGAACAACAGTACATGTAGGGATCAACGACATAATGAATGGATACAGCGTTAGTCCTTCGGCGATTTCCAAACTGACCACTACAATAAAACAAAAATTTCCTAACACCTCCATTTTTATGTCATCCATTATTCCACCTTGCCATGGCTTCCAACGTCGCTTAGCCGACACCAACAACAAGACACTCCACAGCTATTGTGAACACAACAACATTGGCTATATCAACAACACTCCTTTCTTCACAGGCAACTCTGGAGCACCAAAGAAACGCCTTTACATAGATCAAATACATACATCAAAACTAGGTAGCAGCATCCTAGCAAAAAAGATCAATCAAGTACCCGCAGCGAACGCAACACGACAACCCACCAGACACAAAGAACACAAACCGATCTACCATGAGATCAGCACTTCATGAAAATGCACAACACACCTTACCCGTCCCTCAAAGAAGCGCTCCCGTAACCAACAAATTACCTAACAACAAACAGAACGCCACCTACAGCCAGAAAGCCGAACGTTACGATGTTATGTTTCCTCCACTACCTATAAGACAGCCCCTCACAAATACATTATATGACAGTTCAACAAGCAGTGCCACAATGTCTCAGACCCAAAAATCTCCTACAAGTGTTGGAACCACTGCAGACGAAATCTACAGTCGTCATGCTTCCTCCCGTAGCCTTCCTGGTCGTGCTCAGTGGAACCCAGAACTTGGCTACCTGATGCAATTCAGTCCTGCGTCACTCAGCCAAGCACTAATGATGTCTGTGCAACGCGAGCTCTACTGTATACCTGACAGAGACATCCATTATCGATGATGAATCCACTCATTTTTTTTTTTTAATTGACTTAATCCGTGCGACCAAAGCCGTCTCTCCCCTGAAAAATTAGTTGATTACTGTGACGCATAAAGTAATACGTACTTTGTTACTTTCTCAAAACACTCTAATTTCATTGGCTACAGGCCTTCGACAGTTTTTTTTTCATAATTTGCAAGATTTTATTTTATTTTATTTACTTTTTTAATTCGTATTCTCTCAGTGTTGCTTAATTACTTTGTTAGAATTTTAGTGTTGTGGTGTGAAAGCGTGCGTGCCTACTGTTGTGTGACTATTTTAATATACTACTGACAATTTCAGTTAATTGTAATTTTTTAGCAATACTTGTACCAAGTGTTCGTACGTTAAGTACTAACATTTGTATTTTCACTTACTTGGTGACGTTAATTAGTTTAAATTTTCGTGGGTTTCGTATTTAAAATTGCTTTTGTTATTTTCCTTTTTAAACCACTCACCAAAATAAAATGCATACCTGTCAGACACAATGGCTAATTAAGGATGGTCTACGGCTGGGCCACCTGAACATTTACCATTTATTAGGCAAACTTCCTGAGCTTACACAAATTCTGAATACAAATTTTCATGTTTTTGGACTTTCCGAAAGTCGTTTAAACGACAAAATATCAGATGATGAAATTGCCCTAAATGGCTTTAAACAGTTCGGCGAGACTCAAGTAGAAAGCTAGAAACAGGTTTTTTTTTTTTTTTTTTTTTTTTTTTTTTTTTTTTTTTTTCTTATCCAGCGGCACTTGGGCTTTCAGCCCTTCGGCCCAATGACATGTCATTGCGAGGCTGGGGAACCTGAGGACTTTCCTTCCAACCCGGTCAGGAGCTTCGCTCCTTCCCATCCACAGAGGGTTTATCACAGGAGCCGTTCAGGCTATTCAGTCAAATTTCCGGCCGTAAACATTTCTTCAAACGCCGACGCCCGGGTTTGAACCATGAACACCTGGTCGCCAGTACAACGCCGAAGCCATTACACCAGCGCGGCTCCCAGAAACAGGTATAGGTAGTATATATTTCCACTTCTATTAGTTATTGCCACAGAAGCGATTTAGAGACAGCAGAGACTCATATGGTTAGAAATAAAACTACTAACTCAGGGACAATTTCTAGTCGGGTATCTTTATAGAAATCCCAGTGCAGGAGCCATCTTGTATGAAGATTTCACCACTACGATGGATAAAGTATTTACCACTGCCAAAGAAATTATTCTTCTAGGCGATTTCAACATCGACATGCACAACACAAACCAAACGTGGGAAAACATCATACTATCTTACAACCTAAAACAAATAGTCAACCAGCCTACCAGGGTAACAAATGCATCATCCACAACAATTGACCACATCTACGTCACCTGTGCAGAAAACATTATAGAATGCTCTGTTCCTACTGTCGCGATGAGTGACCACTATCCTATATGTTGCACGTGGTCAAAGAATAAATATAAAGCTCCAAGAAATAAACTTCAAATTTCAACCGTGAACTATTTTTACATGATTTGCGAACTGCACCTCTTGCCAGTGTTTACCAGCTTTCTGATCCCGATGACGCCATTGCTCATTGGACACGTATCTTTCTTTGTGTGTTTGATAACCACGCACCAACTAAAGAAGTTCGTGTGAAACGACAGTTCAAATCTCCTCGGATCTCACAAGCAGTGCTAGACGCCAAGAGGCAGAGAGATCAAGCTCACAAAAACAAGGACTTTAACATATACAGAGAACAGAGGAACAATGTGCAATATTTAATTCGTAGAGAAAAAAGAAATTACTTTAAAAATTTGGTTCAGAACAAAACAAACAGTACGAGAAGTCTCAACAGCGATAGAGACCAAAAAACAGGGGGGGGGGGGGTTGCACACACGCTAGCTACAGGGAATAATAGTAAAAGGGGGGGTCTGGAAAGGGACAAGTAGCGAAAAACGAATCAGAGGGGTTGCAGGGCACAGGTAAAACCCAAAAAATTTAAAAACAAAATAAAACAAGAAAAAGCAACAGGGGGGGTGCACTAGAAGAGGCTCGATGCGATCAAAGACAAATCACCTGATAGAGGCAAAAGCGGGCGGGGGTTTTTAAAAAGACAAACATCAAACCCTCTGAGGCTTAATGTGGGGGGGGGGGGGGGACATTTTTACGCTTTTATACACTTCAACAGAGGTTTTTTTTTTTGTTGTGGCCGTATTTTTGGGGGTGCCGGGCGAAGTGGGGTGGAGGAACACAGGCATAAAAGTAAGCCCTGCACGGAGCGGGGCGGGGGTAGGGCAACGGCGTGCTAGGGTGGGGGGGCCAGTGGCCGGCGGGGGGGGGGGGGTAGACAAAAATAATCTTTTTTTTTTGGTCAACACATTTTTTGGGTCGTACTGGGGAGGAGTTAAATGCGAGTTTTTTGTTGGGGGGGGGGGTAACTAAGTTAAATAGAGCGCGTCTGGGCGTAGATTTTCGAGCAGTGCGTGGTTAAGTTTTGTTTTTGGATTGATAAATAAAAAAAATAAATAAGAAAAAAATTGCTTAATTGTAGAAAAAAAAAATGAGATGATGTGCTTTTATGACTACTTCTTACTTCTTTGATCTTAGCCGCCGTCCGGTAAAGACGGTCAGTGTGATTTTATTTCATTTCCTTTTAGGCGTGTATGTCAGAGTGTCAACATTTCGAGATTGAGGACGATTTGGCTCGTCGGTGGCGCATACTTGGTACAGGGCCCCAACTGGTTCGGGAGGGGGTTTCTCTAGACATCGGAGCGTGCGGGGAGGTCGCCAGGTATTTCATTTTTTTGGTCGGCCTCAAAAATTAGTTTTCGGGGTCAGGTTTGATCCAAAGCATTAGGGGGTTGAATTGTTATGGCATACGGGGTTTCCTCAGGTATTTGCGGGTGGCCCTACTTTTTGCCATAGTCAAATTGAACTTGTGTTCCAATACGTACAGATTGGTAAGCTACGTAGGGTTTCCATGTGGCTCTACAAAAGCTTCCTAAAATAATGGATTGATGGTTAATTTGTTGTACAAATAAGCAATAAAAAGTGACAAAAAAAAAAAACGTTTACTAGTATGTGTACAATGTAGCGGTAATTTGTTTGGTATCTTAAAAAAAATCAATGTTGTATATAAAAATAAAAATCTAAAAAAAATTAAATCGTATATATGGATATTATAAGTATTATATAGATATTGATTAGGATATATTCGGGTGGTATATGTTATATATATATGTGCGATATAGTTGTCGTGTTGGATGTATTGATTATATGTGGTTTATATTTGCGAGATAGGGGGTATTTATCAATTTGTTCAGTGAATTGCACGGTATATATTCGGTTAGGGATCAACGGGCTAATATAGTGCGATTGCGGGCTATGAATATTGCATGGGGTGTTATTGGAAATCTCCGGAGTGTAGTGTGGACAGGACTGGGAGTATAGGGGCATGAATGTGGTAGGTGAGGGGATAGATCTCATTGTGCTTGGCGGTGTAATCGTGGGGGTTGAGTGTTTTTTGGTCTTTGTTGTGTTGTTCTTAGAGAGTGGTTTTTTTTAGTTATTTTTGGTTTATTTTTTTTTTATTAAATATTTTTTTTTGAGCGTGATTGCTTTTGTTTTTCTTGTTTAATTTTGAGATCACTGTTAGTTTGATTCCGTGGGGGGTGGAGACTGTCTGTCAACGGTTATGTTGTTAGTTTAAGGCACTAAATCGTGTGAAGCTTAGTGGATTTAGGTCCTGTAGTGTTTCAAGTTTGTTGGTTTTCACTATGTATTGATATACTTGTGCGCAGTGACGTTTTGGAAGATGTAAATATGTGCTTTTGCGAGTTTGATTGTTGAGGATTACTGAAAGTAGGAACGAAAAATAAAATAATGGTATGGGGAATGTCTGCTAGCCAAATTCGTTATTTGTAAAAATAAATTGCGTAAGTATTTTTCTGGTTAAGAAAATTTTTATGACACTTTGTTGTAGTGTTTTTTTTTTGTTAGAACTTCGGTTGACTTGTTTGACCACAAAGTCTATCGTAAGTTCTACTAAAATAGCCTCGGCATGACAAATGTCATTTGTTTTTGTATTTTTCATAACATTGATTCTTATGAGTTTAAGATATCTTATGATTTGTATAGAGTAATAGGTAGTGTTGGTGGAGTGTGTAGCGATATGAATGATAAGATTATTGGATGTACCCGAAAACAAAATAAACAAATACAATGAGGTTTTTAAATGGGGGCCAGGGTAATTGGTGTTTTTATTAATTATTTAATTTACTTAGTATCAGCTAATATAAAAAAAATGAGGAATGGGTTATACTTTTTTTCGTGCAAGAAATTGGGTTTAGGAAAAAATTACAATTGGAAAATTGTGATTGATATTATTGGATTCGAGGGGAGCAGTTCGGGGGTGTAGAATTTAGAGATTGGTGTGTCAAATTCCCCAGGTGTACGGGGATTGGTGGTTTGATGTACACCCCATAATGGGACACCCCCCCCATCCCTTCGTCAAGGCTGATCACTTATAAAAATACTCACAGATATGAAACCCCCCAATCCCAACGGTTTTAATTGCAGTGCACACCCACCCCCCCCACCCATATGTGGGAATTGGGATCTATTGGGGGGGTGATGTTGAATCAATGGGAGAATTAGAAGGGCGACCACATTGATTGTTGTGTATGTTTGTGGGGTTCTAATAGTATCTATGAGTGTGAGAAGTTTAGATTGGAACGAGGCTACTTTTTGAAAGAATAGGGGGTGAAGGGATGACTTCACTTCCACACACCCCCACCATGGCCAGGGTGAGGACAAACCCTGGGGTTGCGAGTCGGAAAAGGGACACAAAACAGAAGTAATTGAGGGTGTAAAAAAAATATAATGGAATCATTGAATGGGGAGATTGTGGTTCTAATAGGGATAGTGGAATTCTATTTATCAATAAACTTTTCGGGGGGTGTTAGGATAAATCTACCTAAAAACTGGATTTAACATTTTCAATATAAGAAAGTTACCTTTTTTATAATATTAGGATTTTAAAGTTTAGGCTAATTTTGTATAATTTTGGACAAATAAAACTGCAGATGATATACCAAGGTTTGAATTTGTCTAGTGGAGTGTAAAGTTGTATGGGTAATGCATTTTTAGTTCGGGTATTAGGGTGGTTCTTTTGGTGGGGGGGGTACTTTAAGGGGTTTGGTGGAGTTTGGTACAAATGTGCACAATTGGTTTAAATTAGGGGGGGTGGAAACGGAAGTTTGTAAAAAGGGTGGTGTTTGTTGGTGATATGTGGGGGGGATGGTAATATTTAATGAGTAAAAAAATACACAACTTGAGGCGTGGGGTGGGGTGGGTTTGGGGGTTGGGTTGGGGGGGGTGGGGTGGGGGGGGGGGTTTGGTATGGATATATACGAGCGTTTGTAATTTGTGAGGGTCTGTGATGTGGTGCTACAGGTGCGGGGTAAGCCCCTTTTCATTTGGTGTCACGGTAATTGTGAGAGAAAGAGCATAAGAGGGTGACTTTAGTGTGACTCTTCAATTATTTTTTATCTTAACTGTTTGCGGACGGAAAGCCATTTAAGTGGCGTTGAAAATTTGGTCACGTTTGGACGGGAGCCACTTTTTTTGGCTCTAGGCGACTGCCCCTCTAATTTTGTTTCGTTCTTTGTGAAATGAATTTGCACCACCCCCCACCCTTTTAACAATAAAAACTAGAGATTTAAGAAAACGGAAAACTTCCTGTTTTAATTGAGGTATACGGCGTGCTCGCACTCTCTTTCGATCTTGATTAAAATTTCTTGATTTGTAAGGTTAGAAAACTAAAAAAATGTGAGCAGTAGACACAGAGATATTGGACGTAATTATGCTTCTGGAAGTGAAAAACGTAAAGCGAAGGTGAAGAAAAAGAAAGAAGAGATCAACTTGTGGATATCAAAAACACGTAAGCTGGCAGAATATTTTTGATGTTCATGGTGGTGGTACTCTAACCGCTGAAGCTGGAAGTACAGGAACAACTAGTAATAGTGCAGGCTGTGCAGCAGAAAACATACAGCAAAATACCCAGTATACACTGAGTCTGAATGTGAAAGAATAAGTGAAACGAAGAAGTACTCTAATGATATTGGTGACTGGCCGAACAATATATATGACTGTGAGCGTGAATATTGGATATCCAAGGAAAGTGAAAAATGTCAACATGTAGATAGTGCCTTCTCTTCATCCGTGCGATTGTATGACACTGAAAAGAAAACTCGATACTGTCAAAAGTCTTATTTTACACATATTCATAAAAATTACAAAAGCAAGCAACATGCAAGAAAATGGTTATGCTATTCAGAAAGTAAAGGGCGCTTATTCTGTTTCCCATGCAAGCTTATGAGTTCAGAATGTTCATCAAAGTTTACTGTGGAAGGGTTTAATGACTGGAAAAATGCAAGCAATCTAATGCGTCGACATGAAGAAAGCTCCTCACATAGACAAGCTTTAATTTCACTGTTGATGCGTAAAAACAAAGGTGAACGTGTCGATTCCTAACCTGTTAAATAAATGGACATTCGTGATAATTTTTGGCACAAACTTCTAGAGCGAATGATTGAAGTTGTGAAGTTTTTAGCACAACGAGGCCTTTCATTTCGTGGCAGTGATGAAATTGTTGGGTACCCTTATAACGGGAATTACTTAGGGTTGTTAGAATTACTGGCCAAGTTTGACCCTTTTCTGGCAGAGCATATAAGTACTCATGCAAACAAAGGATTTGGACATACATCATATCTATCTAAAACAACGTATGAGGAATTCATCAATCTGATTGGATCCAGCATACTGGATCACATCCTCTGTGAAGTGAAGAAATACAAGTGTTATTCCGTTTAATTGGATTCTACTCCAGATATATCTAATATGGACCAGCTGACTTTGACTCTGCGCTATGTTTTGCCATCTGGACCAGTTGAAAGATTTGTGACATTTTTGGATATGGAAGGTCATAGTGCTGAACAGCTTACTAAAAGTCTACTTAATTTTTTAAAGGCAAATGACATTGATATTAAAGACTGCCGTGGTTAAAGTTATGACAACGCCAGCAACATGAGTGGCAAGTTTATAGGATTACAAGCACGAATTAATTGATAATGATAATTACTATGCAAATTAAAAATGTATGTGTTCAAATATGTTTGTGTTGTTTTATTGTTTTTTTTTTTAAATATAGGGCCCCTTTCTTAACATATGCTACAGGCCCCGCACTAGCTTAATCCGGCCCTGGTAAAATGTACGTGAGAATAAATAAATCAGTATGAAAGACGAGAGAAAGGAAGGGCAGAATGTCAGACGGGCCTGCGTGCCAAATTCTAAACTCTTTGAAAATAAAGTTCGTTCGTTCGTTCGTTCCACATTAGTGATCTTGTCATCAGTTCCACATTAATGATCTTGTCATCAGTTCCACATTAGGACCTTGTCATCAGTTCCACATTAATGATCTTGTCATCAGTTCCACATTAGTGACCTTGTCATCAGTTCACATTATCTAAAACGTAACAACCTCAGTCCCAGTTCATACAATCGTAGACTTTTCGAATTCGAATACTTTATGAGTTCTGATTATCTGCCACCCTAATGTGATTATTTTTTCGAACAAATGATATAATATCGAATGTAGGTTTAATGATGATGTTTGTACTTATCAACATATTTTATTTCATGTTTATGATCAGATAATGTGGATGTGAGTATGCTATTATTTTACCTTTACAACGTTGAATTACTTTACATTGATGGGTAAAATGCATGTGAGAATAAATGAAATCAGTACAAAAGACGAGAGAAAGGAAGGGCAGAATGTCAGACGGGCCTGCGTGCCCAATTTTCAACCCTTTGAAAATAAAGTTCGTTCGTTCGTTCGTTCTCTCTCCCAGACTTTGCCAAGTAGTTTGTATAATATCTCTGTAGAAGAATCAATATCTGTTTTGATGGCCTCTGCTGGAATGACCAGTTGCTTTTCCATCTTTCAGAAGCTTTATGGCTTTCTTTATTTCTTTTCTACTTGGTCGTTCACAGCTGATTTGTAGATCCTCTTCTGCTGGCTGGATGTCTTGGGGATTAGTTGGAGCTGGTCTTTTGAGAAGTTCCTCAAAATGTTCTGTCCATCTCTTCATTTGTTCTTGTATATTACTAAGCAATTTTCCATTCTTATCTTTTATGAGGCGGCCATTTGCTTGCTTATATTTCCCTGTTATCTCCTTTGTGTTGTTTGTGACAGAGGATATTATGAAAATAGATTTCATATATCTACATTTTTCTTCCACCTGTCTTCCACCGGCTTCCTTATGCGCTATGCACGATTTGTTAATGTAAAACCCTCCTACATTCAGATATCTGTCTCTTTCTTAATTTAGCACGCCTATTTTATTTTATTTTCTCTATTTGCCTTAGGAATGTTTACCAACAGACCTATTTGTTAAACGCAGAACACTTCACTTCTTTATATATGTCAAACTCTTAATTTGGACACGCACATTTTCTTTTCTCTATGTCGTATAAACTACGAGGAATGTTTGCAATCAGACAGGTAAACGGAACGCGTAGAGAGGGAACGGGATGGTGGATTTGTAGAGAAAAGGGCGACTATTTCAATAAGTCGTCCATGTTTATTAGTGCACGTTCTCAGGGGGAGATAAGCTAATGAAGTTAAGTCGTAGCTTTCAGTAGACATTGGTCAGGGGGACTTAATCTGAAAACCAAGGGCAGATAATCACAGGTACTCCCCCTGAATCCGTTCGTTTGGAAGGTAATTAAACACGGTGATCAAAGGACGGGTTTCGCTCGATTGCCAGAGTCTGCGAGCGGTAAAAGTGTGAATTTTTCCTCTGATTCAGAACTGAGCGAAGAAAAGCCCGAAATCTGAGCGAAGGCGTCAGAATTAGCAAGTATTTGTGAATTTCTTCCAATTTAATATATATTTTCCAGCTTTTAAAATCCATTATTCAGTACCCACAGATTTATCCAGAACCTACTAGCTTCGATTTTCTAGACCATTGTTATAGTGGATTTCTTAGTATTTTCGATTTGGAGTAGTTCAATTTCTGTGTTTGCGGTAAATATTATAATAGAAGTTTGAGTGATTTAATTGTTAAGTCCGTCATTTTATTTCACTAAGATCTTTCTGTGTACAGTGATTTAATGGCTAAGTCCGTCATTTTATTTCACTAGGATTTTTTTCTTTTTTTGTGTGCTAAATAACTAGCGAACTAAATATAATCTATAGCTAAATTGTTCTGCTGTAGCGTTAATCTAACTAACCGATTTAACCAGTAAAAGATATTTAATCGACTAGTAAATGCACTGTTCATTATGAGTATTGACGAAATATATATTTATTTCTAATTCATGATGATTAATTTTGTAAAATGACTAGAATTTACTTTCACGGGATTTATTAAACGATCATATAAGCGCTAGGCTTGTAGTTTCAATTAAAGTTAAATAACCGAAGTTAATAAATATATTATAATTTACGCGGGTTTAGAATAGGATTGAGAATACTATATTATGGTTAAGTATTTTGTATTTTTTTCTTCCTATACACAGTACTGGGTCAAACCCAACACCAGCGGTCTAAGCCTACGGCGTCCATATAAATCTGAGAATAACCATATAAAGAACATTTTTTACTTAGTATCTGGGTCTTCAAGGTAAACCTGTCTGGATTTGTCTTTACACCCAGAAAGAGACAGAGTACCAACCCAAAGAACATTAAGAGTGACTTTGTAACTGGGCCTATAGATCCAGATTTCTTTTTCCCAATTTCATTTACATTCAGCCCGTTGTGGCGACATAACCAACATTAACATTTCCCGACGTTTGACCATTTGTGGTGTGACAAGGAATTTTTATACTGAGAGAAGTTACCGACCTGACATTCCTATGTACTGGAAATCTCAAGCTACTGACAATGTGAGCACTGTAAAATTCCTTACCTGGACCAATTAATGTAACATAAACAGAAATCTTAAATAAAAGTAACAAAGTGAACGTTCCCCGGAGAAGTGGATCTAATCTGTCTTTGAGGAGCTGGGGTTTTCTTTGCCAAAATAACACTGGATTTGCTGAGTGCGTGCGTCCTAAAGATTGTTCCAGAAGTTGCAAATCAAGTATTAGGTAAGAACGAATGAACGTGGCCACGGTTGTATGGAAAGAAAGAAAGCAGGAATGAGTAACTCTTTTATTTTATAATCCATGTACTCACTTTGTATATTTCTTACTGTGTTTTGCTAATACTGTTCAATTTCAGAATAAAATAACGTAGAAACTCTGTTCTTTACAGTATAGTCAAAAGTCTATACCATAGTGCTAATCTTTTGACTTTTTGGGGGTTAATTAACTTCTCTTTGTGGGATCTTGTATCAACAGGGGGGGATAGTACTTATGGGTCTATTTCTGTATTAATTCTGTACCCCTGTGATTTTTCTTTATATTCGATATATGATAATATATATGTAGTGAAGTTTTTTTCTTTATAGTAAATAAAATTTACATAAACTGTATTTTCTGTCCCAACATCCACATTCCATTAGTATAGTTTTCACGTTTTTGCGTCTAACTGTCGTCACCTAGCTGTGTGTGTGTATGTGAGTGGTGGATATATATATATATATATATATATATATATATATATATATATATATATATATATATATATATATATATATATATATATATATATATATATATATATATATATATATATATATATATGTTAATATATAGAAATGGAACTGTCGGAACAAAAATATTTTTTAGTCGTAATGGATAGGCTGGGCTAGAGAAGTTTTCTCAAATCCAGGGACAGACTTTACCTTTTCACCAACTCACTAGTGAAATCTATTTGTTTACCTTATCTCGCACTGAGTCATCACTTTTGTCAGTTCTATCCAGAAGGGACCTAACATTGTTCTTAATCACCTATCGAAATCTACGACATTGTTGTACATGTCCCTCACATTTCCTCTAGCTGCAGCGTCCTCTGCTTCCCTTGCCAACTCTTCAATATACTTCCTCTTGTCTCTTTTGATGTTTCTTCTTACTTCTTTGTTTGCTTCTATGTATACTTCATGATCCTTTGCTTTGAAGCTTCTGGTTTTGCTTCTGTTTAAATCTGCTTTCTTGTTTTTCCTGTTTTCTATCTTGCTAATGGTTTCTGTGTTTATCCATGCTTTGTGCTGATGTTCTCTTTTTCTCAGTACTTCTTCACATGTCTCGTTCCATATATTGTTTACTTGTTGCCAGTGGTCTTCCGTGTCTCCTTCGTCTTCCAGCTGTTGGAGTACTTGGTATTTGTTGAATACTGTGATTGCAAATTTTTCTCTTATTTCCTGATTTCTTAGATATCCCACATTATACTGTTGTCTATAGCTATGTTCGTTTGTAAATTTCTTTTAATTAAGAAGTTTAGGTTATCATTGCATGATGTAAAAGTATGCAGAGGAGCAGATGTGGCATCAGACCACCATCTTCTGTTGGCTAAAACCAAATTAAAACTCATATACATATATATAATTTTATTTTGTTGGGGATGGGATGGGGGGGATCGATTTTTTTATATCTTTTGGTTTGAACGGTTTGATCTTTAATAAATCGTTACAAAAGAGAGAAACCAGACGTACAGTTTTCCCAATCTTTTTTTATTTGTCCTCTCTATCTGTCTGATCAGGAACAAATAGAGGGACTGGATGCCTATATAGAAAGCAAAATCATGGAGGCAAAACCAAGTTCTTGGCCTCTTATTAACCCCTTATCTTGGCTGTTATTTGTCACTCAACCATCACACCCTGTGAGCAATTCTGTCTTACTACTTCTGAACTTCACTCGATAGGCGGTTTAATTGGATGCCATCTTTCTCATGCACATTCGCCCCACGACAGTTGTCATGTAGTAATGTTCTACATGAGAGATTAGGGTAATGGGGGACAAACCTCTGCCAAAATCAGACACTTATTGCAGTTGGTTTGGCGTTTGAAATGCTACATAGACTGCTCCTGATTGGACCTTTCCTCAAAGTAGCAACCTGGGTGTGTAGGCAAAAGTGTTCACATGTAATCTACACCATTTCAGTTTCGTCAAGGAGAACTCATAGACAGCCAGGAACACGGAATATTAGGACCCAAATATAGAACAGGCCAGAGGACTGGGCGTGAATTCCAAGATTAAAAGAGTGTAACCTCAGAGACATCACTTTGCGCCTTAAGTTCTAGGATTCTACGTACTTCAACTGCTCTAAGTTAGACACTTAATTCACATGAAAGAGACGGCATCTTAACAGTTGCCCGAGAATATTCAGACCTGTCCTATGCAAAAAGTTTGTGTTCGCCCGAAAAAAAACTCGGGGTAAGTTGTAATATGTACATTTTATATTTGTATTTTTACATGTATAATTTGCTTGTGGGTGTACAGTGGTATGTAATTCTTGCAACCTCATCACTGCAAATAGCTTGACACATAAACAACTACTGCAAGAGCTGGTGACTGGTTAGTGCCAGTTTCTTCGCAAGGAACCAACAGCAGAGGTAGCCCCAGGCTCTATAGAGAACAGGGAGTGGATGATAATATGGTGTACATTTTTATGATACAAACACTTAGGAAATTTCCCACACACATAGACACACACATATATATATATATATATATATATATATATATATATATATATATATATATATATATATATATAAATTGTCTTGCACTATCCAAAAGCACTTTCAGCTGACTCACTGGAGCGTAAAAAGTCTGAGGAAGATGAGGTGGTGGATAGAAGCGAAGGGCGCCTGATGCTCATATGAAGGACCTAATCCTGAAAAGAAGCATTTTGATTTCCTTTTAGTTTGTTGTACAAGTTGCCAGCAGTCGACGCTAGACACCAACATCAGACGGGTATTGAAAACGCTTGTCTGGACGACCTAAGCAGTTACCCCGGCCTTGCTGCAGGAGGCGTGCTGCTGCCACAAGACTATTGTAGAGAAGTGCAGTCCAAGGCATCTGTGGGAACTAACAGTGGCTGAAGCAGACGCCAGCCGACCTCACACCGGAAGCTAAATACTATACCAGCGCAACCAACGAACATTTCCAAATTGTTCATAAATTCTACCACAATTTAAATCATCCGATGATGATAAATATCATCGCCTCATTTATATGTTGTTGTTGTTATTGATCCATCGGTGCTTGAGCTCTCGCCCTTCAGCCCAATGCCATGTAGTGATATCCCTCATTTGTATAAACAACGTTATTTATTTTATATTGTTAACACATAAGTTATTATTAAACCTATTTATCAGTAACTAAAAAGTTATAGTTGAATAAATTACTATTGAGTGAAGCGTATGTCTACTTACTTACTTACTTACATACTTACTTACTTGCTTAGTCGTTCCCCTTCTACCGTGAGGTGTAGAGGTTTGGAAGAGAGAGCGCCAGACCATTCTATCAGCTGTCTTCTTCCTGGCCTGGTTCCATTCTAGTCCTCGGTCCTTCAAAGATTGTCTAATGTTGTCCTCCCAGCGGACTCTGGGTCCTCCTGGAGGTCTGGATCCCTGGCTCTTTGTTTCCCATGCTTGTCGTGGTAGCCGATCTTCTCCCATTCTGCAGACATGGCCAAACCATCTTAGTTGGGACTGTTCTATTTGGGTCTGCAGCGGATGGGATTTTAGGCCTTGACGGATCGTCTGGTTGCGGACCATGTCTCTTCTTGTTACTTCAACCACTTCCTCAGATACCTCATTTCTGAGGTTTGGATCTGGCTTTTGTGGGTTGTAGTCATTGCCCACGACTCGCATCCATATGTCAAGACTGGGACATAGGTGGAGCGGTATACAGCCATCTTCGTTTTCTTACCAACCTCTTTCTTGCTGAGGAATCCACGATTTATGGCCTGAAAAAGTCTCCCAGCCGCTGCTTTTCGAGTGGCCAACTCTTCTTTTGATGCCTCCCTTTCGGTCTATAATAGCTCCGAGATATTTAAAGTGGTCGACCTGCTCCAGGACCTGTTCTCCCAACTTAATCTGATGTTTTCTTTCTTCTCGTGATATCACCATGGATTTTGTTTTAGAGCTGCTTATGACCATCCCTCTCTTCTCCAGCTCTTCCTTTCAGACTTGCAGGTTGGATTGGAGATGTGCCTCTGATTTAGCAATCAGGGCAACATCATCAGCAAATGCCAGCTCCGAAATATAGACCTGTCTCATTTTCCAGTACCCCACTGATGTATGTCTACACCCATATGAATCATACTGTATAAAATATATAAACATAGAGAGCTAAAAGATTAAGATTTTGCTAAGTCACCTTCACTGCCATCAATGGTACCTATACCTTGTAGCGGTATGGCAGCTTGCGTACCCTGACAATCCCCAGAGCTATGCCAGTGGGAGTTTTACTCCTGGTAGGTTCAACCAAGCTGGACTGGTCTGTGTGGGTAGGGGTCAGACAAAAGCTGGTACCCCGGTCCTCCAGGTTGGGGGTTTTAGCATAGGGCTGACACCCCTGTCTGTGTAAAAAAAAACAATGAAGTTACGGAAATAACAATAAATGAACAAACTTTGCTGCGGGATGGACATTCGGAGTCTGTGGCTCGTATGACTGTCAGTGGTGAAAGCCGAAAGGAAGCCACTGACATGAAAACGGATGTCCTGACCGCAAAACAGGATACAAGAATAGGTTTTTGGAATGTCAGGACAATGTACGAGACAGGTAAACTAAGACAGGTCACGGCAGAAATGAGAAACTATAGGTTACACATTCTAGCGATAAGCGAGAGCAGATGGACAGGGGCAGGAAAAGTTAAAACAGCAACAGGAGAAACAGTACTTTACTCTGGAAGAGAGGATGGACAGCACAATGAAGGCGTAGCCATTATTCTACAGAAAGGAATAGAAAGGACATTACTGGAATGGACACCCATCAACAACAGACTGATAAGATTAAGATTGAGAGGGAGATTCACCAACACTACAATAATACAATGCTACGCACCAACGAATGATAGCGATGAGGAGGTCAAGGATGAATTCTATCAACAACTGCAGAAAGAAATGGAAGACACACCTAGATATGATCTTGTTATAGTAATGGGAGACCTCAATGCGAAAGTTGGTACACACAATACATATAATGAAAGAACAATGGGGAAATGCGTCAGCAGAACAGCAAACGAAAATGGGGATAAACTAATAAGTTTCTGTAGCATTAACAACCTGGTCATTGGAGGAACACTCTTCCCACATAAAGAAATTCACAAATTAACATGGGAATCACCAAATGGTCTGGACAGAAACCAGATAGATCACATCATGGTTAACGGTAGATGGAGACATGCATTACAAGATGTGAAGGTAAGAAGAGGTGCAGATGTGGGAAGTGATCACCATTTAGTAGTAGCAAAACTGAAAGTGAAACTAAGAAGGGCTGCACCAACTGTAACTACACAGACAAGGTTTGACATCAGCAAATTGAAGGACTCCCTTACCAGAAAAGCTTTTGCGGCCGACATAAAGAAACGATATCAATTTGCCAAAAGTCAGGAAAAGACATTGACTGATGATATAGACCAGATTTTCAACACCATTTCAACAATATACAAAGAAAGCAGCAAATCATGCTTGGGATTCCAGGAAAGGAAGAAGCAAGACTGGATAACACCAGAAACATTAAACACCATAACGATGAGAAAGGAAATGAAAAGAAAGAAAACACAAGCGAAGTCCCCCAGGTTAAAGCAACTATATAGCGAACAGTACAGTCAGCTGGACAAGGAAGTTAAACGCCAAACCCGAGCCAACAAAAGGAATTTCCTAGACGATCTTGCAAGACAGGCAGAGGAGGCAGCACTGAGAAATGAACAAAGCACAGTATACAAAATAACTAAATTCATCAGCGGAAAACGAGGTGCAAACAATATTACATTAGTAAGAGATAAGCAAGGTAATCTCATCATGACAGCAGAGGGACAGGAAACAAGATGGGCAGAGCACTTCAGAGAAACTCTGAACAAGGAACCACCAGAGACACAATTGAATGTTCCTGAAGCTGAAAACGATCTAGATGTGAATACAGACATTCCACGCAAAGAAGAAATCATCACAGCAATCAAAGGGTTAAAGAACGGAAAAGCTCCTGGCCATGATAACTTAAATGCAGAGCTATTTAAGACAGACCCTGAGCTAGCAGCATAACTATTAGAACCACTATTTGCACAAATCTGGAAAACGGGGACAACACCATCAGAGTGGAACAAAGGAATAATTGTCAAATTGCCCAAGAAGGGAGATCTTGCAGACTGAAATAATTGGAGAGGAATCACTCTTCTCTCAGTTCCCAGCAAAATACTAGGCAGGATAATTATACAGAGAATTTCAAAGGCAGTAGACCACAAACTGAGGAAAGAACAAGCAGGATTTAGAAAGAACAGGAGATGTGTAGATCATATATTCACTCTCAGGAACATTATAGAACAGTGCTCAGAATGGCAAAGACAGCTTTACATTAATTTTGTTGATTTTGAAAAGGCTTTCGACAGCATACATAGGGACAGTTTATGGAAAATACTGAGGGCTTATGGAATTCCAAGCTGCATAGTGTCAATCATAAAAAGCCTCTATGCCAACTTTACGTGTAGTGTTGGGCAGAGCAACCTAACCTTTGAGGTGAAGACAGGAGTACGACAGGGATGCCCCTTATCAACCACTCTATTTTTAGCAGTCATAGACTGGGTGATGCGCCAGACAACAGAGGGCAGTCCAAGAGGAATAAGATGGACAACCTTTTCTACATTGGAAGATCTGGAATATGCAGATGACATTGCACTACTAGCACATTCACATCAACACATCCAGGAAAAACGGATAGACTTAATAAGTGTAGCCAGCAGGTAGGCTTGAATATCAATTTTAAGAAGTCTGAGGTCATGACGCTCAATGTGAGCAACCCTGAGCCCATATCAGTAAGGAATCAGCAATTGGTACAGACAGATACCTTCACATACCTAGGAAGCACAGTAACACCAGACGGCGGGGCAGGCAAAGACATCAACATCAGAATGAATAAGGCAAGAACAGCCTTCTTTAACCTAAACAACATCTGGAAGTCCTCCCAATACAGCACAAGCACAAAATTAAGATTATATCAGAGCTGTGTGCTTTCTGTGCTTCTCTATGGTGCGGAATGCTGGAGAGTTACAGAGAATGAAATGTCGAAATTGTCCTCTTTTCCCATAACATGCCTAAGAAAAATTCACCGAATCTTTTGGCCAAATACCATCACTAACCAAGATCTGCTTACTCGTAGCAAGCAAGAGAACATGCACACCATCATAGCTGGCAGACGCTGGAGCTGGGTTGGTCATGTCCTCAGAAGAGACCCCGATGCCATCACAAGAACAGCTATGCTTTGGACCCCTGAAGGAAAACGAAAGAGAGGCCGACCAAAAACAACCTGGCGGAGGACTGTGGAGGCTGAGATGCAAAGAATGAACCAGAGTTGGGGCACTGTACGAAGGATGGCCACCGACCGAGCAAAGTGGTATCAATTTGTTGTTGCCCTACAAGACGCCACTAGGCGTGATGGCCACTGACTGCTTTGACGGTCGGCGGCTAAGGATCAAAGAAGAAGAAGAAGTCACCTTCAGCTGGAGGCTCAGAAAATACGAGTCAATATTACCTCATAGAAGGGGCGAGAGAATACTAAAGTTCATGACAACTTAGATCAGTGGTTCACAAAGTGGGGCACCCCGGAGCGTTGGGAGGATCCTAGGGGGCGATAAGTGAAAATTGAGCGGCAGGGGTGCGTTCAGTAGGAAGGGGTTGGTTGACAATTTGACAGCCTAAAGTCAAAAGTATAACTCAGTGTAACACATGTAAAATCGTTTTGATTATACAATTATACAAGGGCCCTGACGTGATCGCTTACAAAAAGACCGTAGCCTGAACAGACCCGAACATTCCGTTCGTCCATAACTTCCCTCGTTCCAGTTTCTCATACTTCTTGTGGCAGAGGTTCCCAACATCAGTGAGGCAAGGACGAGATAGGCACGATAGATAGCAGAGTATTACTAGGATCATTAAGCAAGGCATTGTTTAGTCTATATTTGCCATTCTGAGCTCAGGTAACTATCGCTGATCATAAATTCTAACCGTAATCGTCTGCTAAAAACAAGTGGGTATGAAGGATAACAAAATCCCTGTTGTCCACTCGGCCAATACCGAAGAAAGAGAAAATGCGCTCTGATATAACCAAATTGGTTGAAAGGAACGCGCCTCGCCAGAAGAAGGCAAAAAAGAAAAAAAGAAAAAAAAAGAGAAACTAATTACAACAAGAATGTGTTCAGCTTGCTAAGATTTAATCAGCAGCTTTTAGATGGTGAACACAATTGCTAAACAGTGTTTACCAGTTTAACATCGGTGCATATGCTTCGGCAATGCGTGTCAGAATGTACTTTTTGATGGAAGCTGACGAAATTATATATCTGCAGGTGTTTCAAGAAGGATCAACTTTCCGTTATTGCAGATTTGTTTGTCTCAGTATTTAGGGAGGTTATTGATATACGTTATGCGTTAATAAACAAGAGAAAACTTTCAATAGAGCGAAGTGTGTAACCCACAGTGCTATTTATCGATTTCAAAATGTAATACAGGAAAATTGAGGGCGCATTAGGAATGTGCTCTTTTGAGCCAAGGGGGCGGTGACCCAAAAAAAGTTTGGAAAACATTGGCTTAGATGATCTCTTTGTTATTCTTCTTTTCTTTCAAGTCCTGTGAGGTTCCCTCAAAACAGAAGCATCATTTTTTCTACTTTTATCTCTGCCAAGAGTAATCTTGAGCGAAGGTTGATACCTTTGAAGACCCTGATCATTATACTATAAGTTTGCCTCATTGTCGGACCACTACAGCAGAGCAGGGGAGACAATCACACCACAGACGTTAAATGTCACGAATGGTGGCAAATTTATTACGAATACTGTATGTTTACGTTTATTAAAATTTGTGTAATACGAAAGTTGTTACAAGTAATTATGGACGGTATCAGCCGAGTTTACAAAGTTAAGAGTCTGGAGGAAAGTACAACGCCATACGCGTTATGGAACAGGGCAAAACAACCAAAATGGTGATGGCTTAAGATCTTGGTATTCCGTTGAGTGCGACCAGCACATGGTTCCAAAAACTATAAGATACTAATGGATATGTTCGAAATTGGGGCGTTGCTCTAACAGCTAAGAGGATTAAGCTTTCATAAACTGCAGAAGTGGTCGGCAGGCATCAGTTTTTTTCAAAGACTGGAATTAGCCAAACATAAATAAGTAGCACAGTGCAAAGTCCCGTTTTTTGGACATAATTCGAACTTATGTTAATTCGAACTTTTTGATAACACACTTTCATATTCGGATTTTTAAAGAGCATATCACTGCGTTTATTTGTTACCCATTGTCCTTACATATCTTTATATTACATACGAGTAGGACAAATCTTCCAACATTGTGTTTTGCCATTTGTATTGTAATATAATATTTAAAGTGAAAGATAACTTTATTTATAACATATGGTCTTGCGAAATTGAAGGTTATTAGATATCTGTGCTTTAAAGGGAGCTGCATTAGTGTTGTGTTTAGAAGTTTGGGAGAGTCAAATGGGATGTTATATGTGATCCCATTGGTTGGTTTGATTGTTGTGACTAAGTAGTGAGTGTGTGCTCACGTGGCATGGATAGTGTCAGTGATTAAAGTGATTGATTCTCGGCTGATTTTGGCTGGTTAATGTATATGATGATTTCTGAGTTCAGCTGGTTGCTAGTCTTGAAGTTGGAGGGTCGCATACGACTGTTGTAGCAGTTTGCATATCCAGTTTATTATATGGCGCAAGAAGCAATAATCATTTTTAGACCTGAAATAATGTTGGGTCAAAGTAGCGTAGTCGTCAACAAGTGTTGTTCCACATATGTAAAAGGCTCAGATCATACAGGTGTATCATCGTTTTAAAGTGTTCAGAACCCGAATATATGCGTGTTCAATAATTTATGCAGAAAGAAAGACTGAAGCGCGGTTGTTAGTTTGCAATCCACTCATAACCCCAGACCATGTGATCGAAAACCGGGGGTGGTCGCATAAAACCGCATTGTTCCGTGTCAACTGTGGGTTCGTCACTTTAACATAATAACTATAATTTATAATACATTATCAAGTATGTGAATACCCCGTGTAGTTCATGTGGTCTCTGGGGAGAAAAAAAAACATTAGCCTACTGCTTTATCAGCGCATATCGTTCAAGGCGATTAATATGAAGTTGTACATAGGGCTCATAACCTAATGATGTAGGAGAAATTTCCGTAGAAACCACGACGACAAGACCACGTGACTGCTTGATGCAGGCTTCCTGCATGGGGAGCGGCTGTAGTGGTGGTTCTATTCTCCATAAGGAGCGTACAAGAAAATAATGAGGATGATAATGTATGTGAATGTAAAATGCTAGTGATCAATTTCAATGTAATAAGTAATAAAATTGCATTTTACTTTTGCTAGGGAAATAGTATGAAGAAAAAAATAACACGCAGTACACATACGCAGGACAGACATAGCTCAAATTGACGTGTGCAATAAACAACCCGATGTATGCATGTGTAAGTGTGACATTAGAAGTAGTGGCCATGTGTAAGTATGACATTAGAAGTAGTGGCCATGTGTACGTGTGACATTAGAAGTAGTGGCCATGTGTAAGTGTGACATTAGAAGTAGTGGCCATGTGTACGTGTGACATTAGAAGTAGTGGCCATGTGTAAGAGTGACATTAGAAGTAGTGGCCATGTGTAAGTGTGACATTAGAAGTAGTGGCCATGTGTAAGTGTGACATTAGAAGTAGTGGCCATGTGTAAGTGTGACATTAGAAGTAGTGGCCATGTGTAAGTGTGACATTAGAAGTAGTGGCCATGCAGACGTTGTTAACGTTTGCGTGTTTTCGAAGATATAATGTTGACACATTTTTCAATTGCTTCGTTTGATGTGTTTTGTAAAGAAGAAACACTAGCAGAACTGTGGCGAGATGGATAATTCGAGATGGACAATAGATCAAGTCAAGGTATTCTAGACCTATTGAAATACCACAGTCTCAGAAATGAGCACTGGTGTATGGATGGCACAGGATATAGCCAGACTGTTAAGTACTCTTGTCCAGAAGGTAAAGTGATATAGATCAAGATCCTACCTTGTTCCCCCCCCCCCAATCCCCGCCCGCTACGACTACATCTACGCTTTTATAAATTATTCCCAATTAATTAATTCACAAATACAGAACATGGAAATAATTTTACAAATTCAGAAGTTAACAAAATGAATCAATTTACTTTATTGCTTAATCTTCTCTTTTCTTTGGATTTGGAATGAAACAAGAATATGTATGTACAAATTGACATTAAACAAAATAAATATTCACTGTTTACACAACTAAAATAAAACTGTCCTTGTTAACTGTCTTTTTCATCATGTGACAATCACCGGATTCTGGTATACCGTTATTGTTATTGTTAATCAGAATCGACCTCACTGCACTCCAATCAAACCCATAGGTGCTCAGTCTCCCTCAGCAAATGTGAAAGAGTATGAATGCTTTGTGATAGGGTAGGCTTTAAATCCAGGATCTAAAGAGGTGGCGATGAATGCACTCAAGATTAAAGGCGATGGAGGCATTAAATCCACTATTTGAGGCAAGCCCGTCAATCCTGTGACGGCGCGTAGCACTATGGATGCACTAGAGTTACGATGGCTACAAGATGATAGAGCTAGCGATAATGTGTAGCTCTTTGACGTTGAGGCTGGTGGAGCATGAGCGCTCCACGTATTAGGTGGGGTTGGCGTAAAATTTCCCAGTCAGGGAAATCACCCCAGTGTACACGTAGTAGGGTGTCGGGAAAATAAACAACTGCAGTTGGTGGGTGTCGTAGATTTTTGATAGGAGAATTTAAGACTTGGGTTGGTCCCTTCTGAATAGAGTGGAATGAGTGAGAGTCACAGTGTGAGTTAGTAAAGGAAATAGATACCACAAGTGAGATGATAGAATAGTGATAGAGGCTGTCTCTGAGATGCGAGAAGATCTTCTCTCTCTCTCTCTCCTATCTTCTACGACAGATTTTTAAGCAGTCAGACAGTCTACCACATATACATATATTACATATATTATATCTACTCACGGGCACGCACATACACGTGACGACGGTTACACACACAGACGTGGGAAATCTATAACAATGATTATATAAATATTTAGAACGAGCTGACCAGCACACTGATTTAATTTATGGGTAAGTTTATTTATCATTATTAAACTTACGACACA
>JAMPIV010017487.1:0-104241 GCA_024509875.1 Oreohelix idahoensis | reverse complement strand
TCGTGGTGCCCAATATCCAGAGAACAGCAGCAACCAACACTAGGATAAACGTGAGGTGAAATGACCTATGTCCCGACCATAACGTCATGGACAAATCATCGCCTCAGAACTGCTTCATTCCGTCTCCACTTTTGGCTAAAATTGACATGAGGTCATGAACCGACATCATATAGTTTATTCTATCCATCGTACACATCATCTTCCAGTTAACAGTTTGGATCATCAAGGAAAAGTTCATATCAATGTGATATACCTTTCTTTTCAACTTTTCAACCCAAGAACTTTGAACGCGTTTTTCGCAAAACAAGCAGAAGTGGAGATGAAGCACAGCAGACCGAATGACTAAAACTGAAGAGGCAAGAAAGTGAGGTCTCATCTATATGCATTAAAAAATATAACTTATTTTTACATATTGACACTCGTTCTCCAGCCATGTGTTACCGGGGCCCGAAAGGGGAGCAAAGAATAGTAACACTGTACCCTACCATGCATGTCGTAAAAAGCGACTAAGGAGGGTTGGGCATGGGGCTGGTTACCCCATCCCGTAAACAACTTTTACCCCAAAAAAACTTCAACAAACATGGACAAGTCACATAAAGAAATATAATTCAACTCAGCCGCCCACGACAGAAGAAGGTCCTCTGGAAAGGAGGCGCATGAAGCAACCCAGAGAAAGCCGGAAGGAGTCTGGGTTGCCGACTAACCTTTTTTTCGTCTAGGAAAATCTCCAGGAGAGAACTGGAAACAGAGGTGAAAATGATGAGGAAAACATGGAAAGAACTTGAGCGGATGGCACAGGACAGGAACTTGGCATGTGCTTGTTGAAGGCCTATGCTCCTCGGGGAGCTAAAGGGTATTGATTGATTGACACTTGTTCTCACTTTATTTCCCCCACTGTTTTTTGTTGTTCCCTTGTTCCTGAAAAAGCGGTTGTGGTCATAACTTAGGCCATTTCTTTGTCCTAACACATTTCCTACTTTCGTTGACTCAACGTCATGTTCAGTTAACATACTTCCAGTGCGGTAAGGTGTGCCGCTCGTGCGTTCTTTTTTCTTATTTCTGTTCACTATCTCTTTCTCGCTCTTCCGATGAGTGCTGAGTGATGTGTGTGCTATGTGCGCGTGTATGTGTGAGTGGCGTGTAGCGTTTGCGTGTAACAAATACAACGGGAGAATGATTACACGTGACTAACGCCTTTCTCCCCCCCCCCCCCCCCCCCCATTATTTTGTGTCATTTCTATCAGTGATGAATTTGTGTGTGAGTGGCGAAACTATATACTGTATGTATGTGTGTCTGTATATACATACTGACACACATACAATCTGTCTGGTAATTATTTCACTACTCTTATTTCTCCACTGGTTAACGCCGATGTGATGTTTGTCTTTTTTTTAAAGAGATCGTGGGGATGAGGGGGGTAGCGGCACGCGCCAGGAGTAAACAAGCCACCGAGACTATTTAATCTTAGCGTTGTTTGTTGAATGCGGCGCGCTCATCACGACAAATACGGTAACACATTTCAGGTGACCCGTTTGGTGTGCGGCAATAACACTGCACGGGTAGAAGGTGTTTTGGGTTTGAATACTAATGTCGTGCACGTTCTTAGAAAAATGTATCACTAGAGTTGGACAAAGGAATCAGTAGCGGCAGAAAAAGGCAAGACTGAAATAATAGAAACAATAAAATTATTGGATAACTTTTTTTTTCTGCAGCAAAACGAAACACACTTATTCTGCTAACTCAGTGGTTCCCAGCCTGTGGTCCGCGGACCACTTATGGTCCTCGGCGCATTATCAGGTGGTCCGCGGGTGCGTTATCGATTTGGTATTAAGTGCTTTGATTTTGCTCTGATCCTCCCTACGTTTTTAGTGGTCGTATACTATATGCGATACTTTGTTATACCAACTTGTGTTGTTGGATAAAGGCCTATTCATCTGTTTAATAAAAACAGTTAAGTGTTTATGGCATTGCGATATTACATATAAGCTGGTGGACTGCAACTTATATGTAGTTCGAAAAATGGTCCTCAGATGTAAACAGGTTGGGAATCGCAGTGCTAACTCATAAATGCAAATACAAAATGTTTACTGTCAGTGACTGATTTGAGTTTTAACAACCCTTATACTAAAGAGCATGAAGGGTTAAAAGTACTGAAAATTGTCTCGTATTGTTGATACGGGGTACTTATAACGTTGATGTTCTCTATTTACGCACCATAATTACTCTAATCAGTCGTGACAGGCAGGGGAAATAATGGCATGGATTTCGGGAGGCAGAAAGATATATGCTGGGCAATGTAGGAGTACAACTTTTCTTTTAAAGACAGAAAATATCTCGTTAAATATATGATGGGTTATAACTAAGATATATGCCGGGCGAAAAACGCTGGAGAAGAAGTGACCAATAATAAAGATAGTGAAATTTAATGCTTGCAGTAAAAAAAAAAAAAAAAAAAAAACAGTGAAAAACCATTTTTTTATAAAAATTTCTACTACTATTCTATTTTACAGCGCACACTTTTGACCGATTTCTACTAACCGCCATTAAAAACGCATCGCATTAGTTTATCACCCGTGTGTTACTGGGGCCCGAAAGGGGAGCAAAGAATAGTAACACTGTTCCCTGCCAAGCATGTCGTAGAAAGCGACTAAGGAGGGTTGGGCATGGGGCTGGTTACCCCATCCTGTAAAAAAATTTAAACCACAAAAAACTTCAACAACTATGGACAAGTCAAATAAAGAAAATAAAACACAGCCATCCAAGACAGGGGAAGGTCCTCTCGCAGGGAGGCGTATGATGCAACACAGAGAAAGCCGAAAGGAGTCTGTGTTGCTGACTAACCTTCTTTCTTCTAGGAGAACTTCCAGATTTGGCACCTGGAATGTTCGGACATTAAACGAACAAGGGAAAGTGGCGCAAGTAGCAGCAGAAATGAGGGAATACAAAATCGAGGTTCTGGGAATGTGTGAAACAAAGTGGAAGGGGGTAGACAGGAAGAAACTCATCACAGGTGAATTGGTGCTGTCCTCAGGACATGAAGACGAAAGTTCACACCACAGTGAAGGGGTAGCTCTTATGTTATCTAAAGAAGCACAGAAAGCACTCATTGAATGGGAAGCTGTTGGACCCAGAATAATAACAGCTACTTTCAAAACAGCTAAAAAGAAAATTCATGTAAATGTCATCCAATGTTATGCACCAACTAATGACAAAGAAGAGTCTGTGAAAGAAGCATTTTATACTAGACTACAGGAAATTATGGATAAAGTAAAAAGAAGAGACATCACAATTTTGATGGGTGACATGAATGCAAAGATAGGTACAGTCAACACCGGATTTGAAGAAGTCATGGGAAAACATGGGCTAGGAGTAATGAATGAAAATGGAGAGCTATTCGCAAACTTCTGTGCTTCATATCAACTGGCTATAGGAGGAAGCATGTTTCCACATAAGAGAATACACAAGGCAACATGGATATCACCAGACCATAGAACAGAAAATCAGATTGATCATATATGCATAAACAAGAAGTTTAGATCATCATTGCAGGATGTAAAGGTATATAGAGGAGCAGATGTGGCATCAGATCACCATCTTCTGATAGCCAAAGTAAAAATGAAACTCAAGAGATATGCAACAATGCAAAATTATAGACAACAGTTTAATGTAGGACAGCTAAGAAATCAAGAAACAAGAGACAAATTTGCGGTCACAGTATCCAACAAATTCCAAGTGCTCCAACAGCTGGAAGATGTAGAGAATACAGAAGAATATTGGCAGCAGGTCAAAATAGTATGGAATGAAACATGTGAAGAAATACTGGGGAAAAGGGAAAGACAACAAAAAGCATGGATAACAACAGAAACCATCAATAAGATAAAAGACAGAAAAAATAAGAAAGAGTTAAACACAAGCAAAACTAGAAGCTCCAAAGCCAAGGCTCAAGAAGTGTACACAGAAGCAAACAAAGAAGTAAAAAGAAGTATCAAAAGAGACAAGAGGAAGTATATTGAGGAGTTGGCAAGAGAGGCAGAAGATGCTGCAGCCAAAGGAAATATGAGAGAACTGTATAGCAGCACAAAGAAGCTAACAGGGAAATACAAGCAAACAAGTTGCCTCATAAAAGACAAGAATGGAAAACTGCTCAGCAATATACAAGAGCAAATGAAGAGGTGGACAGAATATTTTGGGGACCTTCTCAATAGACCAGCTCCACAAAACCCGCCGGACATCCAGCCAGCAGAAGAAGAGCTACAAATTAACGGTGAAAGACCAACGAAGGAAGAAATAAAGAAAGCCATAAAGCTTCTAAGAGAGGGAAAAGCGTCTGGACCTGATGGCATTCCAGCAGAGGCCATCAAAGCAGATATCGACACGGCTACAGAGATGTTATATAAATTACTTGGTAAAGTCTGGGAAAAGGAAGAGATACCAGCAGAATGGAAGGAAGGATATCTGGTTAAGTTGCCTAAGAATGGAAATTTACAAGAGTGCACAAATTATAGAGGAATAATGTTACTATCAGTGCCAGGAAAAGTATTAAACAGGATTATCCTTGAGAGATTAAAAGAGTCCATAGACAAGAAACTGAGAGATGAACAAGCAGGTTTTCGACAAAACAGATCATGTACAGACCAGATAGCCACTTTGAGAATAATAGTTGAACAAAGTCTGGAATGGAATTCACCACTATACATCGGATTTGTGGACTACGAAAAAGGCATTTGACAGTGTAGACAGAGAATCACTTTGGAAATTGATGAGGCATTATGGAGTTCCCCTGAAGATCATTAATTTAATAAAGAAAACATACGAAGACATGACATGCAGAGTTCTTCACGAAGGACAGCTTACAGAACCGTTTGGGATAAGAACAGGAGTGCGACAGGGATGCCTCTTGTCTCCATTTCTTTTCTTGCTGGCAATAGATTGGGTTATGAGATCATCGACAACACACAACAGAAATGGAATCCAGTGGACTCTGACTAAGCAGTTGGATGATCTGGATTTTGCTGATGACTTGGCTCTTCTGTCCCATAACCGTAATCAGATGCAGGAAAAATTGAAAACACTCGATGAGAGGTCACAGCAATTGGGTCTGAAAATACACAGGGAAAAGACAAAAATAATGAGAATAAATGCAGGTAATGATAACAGGGTTGAACTTGAAGAAACACCAATTCAAGATGTAGAATCATACACATATCTTGGCAGTAATATAGACAAAGTTGGAAGGACAGACAGCGATATCAAAATAAGAATACAAAAGGCAAGAGGAGCTTTCATTGCATTGGGAAATATATGGAGATCAAGAGAAATAGGATCCAACACGAAAATAAGAATCTTCAACTCAAATGTGAAGTCAGTCCTATTGTATGGCTCGGAGACATGGAGAACAACAAAGACAACAACCAAAAAGCTACAGACTTTCATAAATGGGTGCTTGCGTAGAATAGAGGGATTAAAATGGTATGACAAGGTTACCAACGTGGAACTGATGACAAGAACTAGACAAGTGCCAGTGGAACAAGAGATGAGAAGAAGACGATGGCGATGGATGGGACACACACTGAGGAAACCTGTTGATAGCATTACAAGGTAGTCCTTGTTCTGGAACCCCCAGGGCAAGAGAGGCAGAGGAAGACCAAGAAGTACATGGAGAAGAGAGTTGGAAACAGAGGTGAAAATGATGAGGAGAACATGGAAAGAACTTGAGATGATGGCACGGGACAGGAGGACTTGGCATGTGTTTGTTGAAGGCCTATGCTCCTTTGGGAGTGGAGGGTTATGAAGGAAATGCATTAGTTTATGAATCACAACTCGTTGTGCTAAATTTAAAATACCTGAAACCACTGATTTTACATTTCTGATCCATTTACTAACCCAAATTTGCTGTATTATTAAACATGACAATTCAGAACCGGCTCCTAAGCAGTTGTCAACCCTAGGTGTAAAAGCAAAAGTCGCACTCACTGTCATTCAGTCACAGCCATCATTAATACCGTGTAAGACTCCCTACAGCATCAATACAGGCTTGGCATCGGCGTCTCATACTATTGCAGAGTGTCTCGAAAAATGTTTAGGGTATGGCGTTCCATTCTGCAATGAGTCCATTCTGCAATGAGTGCTCGCTCGAGATCATTTACATTGTTAATGTCATACTGGCGAACCCTTCTGTTCAGTTCATCCCATGCGTGTTCAATCGGATTCATGTCAGGAGAGTTTGCAAGCCAATCCAGTACAAGAAAAGGTTGCTGGGCTAAGAAATTCTTGGTAACGTTAGCTGTGTGAGACCTAGCTTAACCATGCTGAAAGATTCCCAAATCTGGGTGATTCTGGAAGAAAGGCACTACGATAGGTCGCAGTACTTGATTAACGTAGACGTCAGCGGTAACGTTAACTCTGAAAACATGAAGAGGAGTATGGTGGTAATGAGAGAATCCACCCCACACATGTACGCTTCCTCCTCCATATCTGTCATGCTGGACTACACACGCATCGGCATATCTTTCTCCGGGACGACGCCAGACGCGATTTCTCCTATCAGCAAAGGAGACTTTCATCGGAGAACATTGTTGATCTCCATCCCGCCCTTGGACGATGAATATTTTGTAGGGCCCAAGCCAGTCTGTTGGTCCGTGACGTCTAGTAAGGATAGGACCGATGTTGGGACGTCTGTTTTGCAAGCCAGCGGCGCGAAGTCTCCGTCGCACAGTGTTTGCGCTGACAAGTCTCCGAGTGCCAGGTGTATGAGCTGCTGTCTGAAGCTGTTTGGTAGCGATTGCGCAGATGTAACAATAGAATTTGGCGATCTTGAGCTAGTGTTGTTACACGAGGTTGACCAAGCCTGGGACGGTCATTGGTGGTACCTGTCGCCAGACATCGCTGGTTCAGCCTCACTATAGTGGACTGGTCACAATGGAAATGCCTGGCAACTTCTCTGGTCGCCATTCCACTCCTGAGCATACCAACAGCTTGTCATCGCTCTTGTGACGACAGTCGAGGCATGACAAAAACATTAACAGACTTTCTTTCGATGAAAACAGATAATGGCTTTTTACTTGCTGAAACTTGACTAATGCGTGTGCCAAATTTCAATGTGATTCGACTTTTAATAAAGCCAGAATTTATCAAAAACCTTGTTTTGCACGTCGCAAAATTTGAAGTAAACATCACATCGACAGTAAAGTGGGAATACATGAACTTCATCACTTGCACACTTTCGGGGTTTGAAAATCGCTCACTTGCATAAACATTTCCACAGTGAAAACATGTCACGATTTCGATGTGTTTTTAATGGCGGCTAGTATATATATATTTAGCGTGTGAAGTACTCAACTACTATTTATTTGTATTGTGTACATTATTTAACTATTTATAATATTTAGAATGCACATGTAACTACGTATGATATATAACCTATCGTATATGACTACATTATAATGTATAACACACGGGTATGAACGCCCACTGGGTCATTTCATATGTAAGAGAATGTTTTCCAGGTTTCATTCTAAAAAATAAACGCGGCCTCTAAAATATAATGAAGATTACGTGTTTTTATTCCAGTGTAGATCTTCTTAAACTGAACTTACAGACTTCTAGAACTGAGTGCTTGAGTAGAATATATATATATTAACAAATAAAACGGTATTGAATCAGTTTTACAAATTAACTACCGTTACGGCAAACATGGGACGTTTCGGGTTTTACCCTTTGTCAGCCACAGTTACAAACAGGCAACAAGGACAAGACATATAGATAGTTTAAAGAAAAAATAAATATAGACACTGCAAACAAGTAATATATATATGAAATATAACAACACAGGTGAATAGCAATAATAAAGCAAGGACAATACAAAATTCAAAAGTAGAACAGAAGGACTGAAATGGTATTATAATACAGGGGTCCCCCACTTTTTGACGATCCGCTCTTTCGACCCTTGTCAATTATAACCAGAACCCATACATTCGACATGTGGTCCGCTCTTTCGACCTATTTCGTCATGTTTCAAAACTTTTGTTCATTTTACTGTACAGTACTTTTGTATATTTAAAGGTAGGCTTTTGTTCATTTTACTGTGCTTTTGTATACATATAGTGTGTTTTAGTTAGCTTTCGCACGCATTCGCAAGTGATATATAGTGCGTTATTTACGTTTTTCGGCGGAAAACTGCATTTCATAACGCTCCACTCCCAAAGGAGCATAGGCCTTCAACAAACACATGCCAAGTCCTCCTGTCACGTGCCATCATCTCAAGTTCTTTCCACGTTCTCCTTATTATTTTCATCTGTTTCCAGCTCTCTTCTCCATGTACTTCTTGGTCTACCTCTGCTTCTCTTGCCCTGGGGGTTCCAGAACAAGGACTGCCTTGTAATGCTATCAACAGGTTTCCTCAGTGCGTGTCCTATCCATCGCCATCATCTTCTTCTTATCTCTTGTTCCATTGGCACTTGTCTAGTTCTTGTCATCAGTTCCATGTTGTTAACCTTGTCATACAATTTTAATCCCTCTATTCTACGCAAGCACCCATTTATGAAAGTCTGTAGCTTTTTGGTTGTTGTCTTTGTTGTTCTCCATGTCTCCGAGCCATACAATAGGACTGACTTCACATTTGAGTTGAAGATTCTTATTTTCGTGTTGTATCCGATTTCTCTTGATCTCCATATATTTCCCAATGGAATGAAAGCTCCTCTTGCTTTTTGTATTCTTATTTTGATATCGCTGTCTGTCCCTCCAACTTTGTCTATATTGCTGCCACGATATGTGTACGATTCTACATCTTGTATTGGTGCTTCTTCAAGTTCAACCCTGTTTTCATTACCTGCATTTATTCTCATTATCTTTGTCTTTTCCCTGTGTATTTTCAAACACAATTGTTGTGACCTCTGATCGAGTGTTTTCAATTTGTCCTGCATCTGATTACGATTATGGGACAGAAGAGCCAAGTCATCATCAAAATCCAGATCATCCAACTGCTTAGTCAGAGTCCACTGGATTCCATTTCTGTTGTGTGTTGTCAATGATCTCATAACCCAGTCTATTGCTAGTAAGAAAAGAAATGGAGACAAGAGGCATCCCTGTCGCACTCCTGTTCTTATCCCATATGGTTCTGTAAGCTGTCCTTCATGAAGAACTCTGCATGTCATGTCTTCATATGTTTTCTTTATTAAATTAATGATCTTCAGGGGAACTCCATAATGCCTCATCAATTTCCAAAGTGATTCTCTGTCTACACTGACAAATGCCTTTTCGTAGTCCACAAATCCGATGTACGAGTGGTGAATTCCATTCCAGACTTTGTTCAACTATTATTCTCAAAGTGGCTATCTGGTCTGTACAGGATCTGTTTTGTCGAAAACCTGCTTGTTCATCTCTCAGTTTCTTGTCTATGGACTCTTTTAATCTCTCGAGAATGATCCTGTTTAATACTTTTCCTGGCACTGATAGTAACATTATCCCTCTATAATTTGTGCACTCTTGTAAATTTCCCTTCTTAGGCAACTTAACCAGATATCCTTCCTTCCATTCTGCTGGTATCTCTTCCTTTTCCCAGACTTTACCAAGTAATTTATATAACATCTCTGTAGCCGTGTTGATATCTGCTTTGATGGCCTCTGCTGGAATGCCATCAGGTCCAGACGATTTTCCATCTCTTAGAAGCTTTATGGCTTTCTTTATTTCTTCCTTCGTTGGTCTTTCACCGTTAATTTGTAGCTCTTCTTCTGCTGGCTGGATGTCCGGGGGGTTTTGTGGAGCTGGTCTATTGAGAAGGTCCTCAAAATATTCTGTCCACCTCTTCATTTGCTCTTGTATATTGCTGAGCAGTTTTCCATTCTTGTCTTTTATGAGGCAACTTGTTTGCTTGTATTTCCCTGTCAGCTTCTTTGTGCTGTTATACAGTTCTCTCATATTTCCTTTGGCTGCAGCATCTTCTGCCTCTCTTGCCAACTCCTCAATATACTTCCTCTTGTCTCTTTTGATACTTTTTTTTACTTCTTTGTTTGCTTCTGTGTACACTTCTTGAGCCTTGGCTTTGGAACTTCTGGTTTTGCTTGTGTTTAAATCTGCTTTCTTGTTTTTTCTGTCTTTTATCTTATTGATGGTTTCTGTTGATATCCATGCTTTTTGTTGTCGATACCTTTTCCCCAGTATTTCTTCACATGTTTCATTCCATACCATTTTGATTTGCTGACAAAGGTCTTCTGTATTTGCAAGCTAAAAAAAAGACTAGGTTCCGCTTTTCGACGATTTCCGCCTTTCGACAGTGCTGTGGTCCCTAACCTGTCGAACAAGCGGGGGACGCCTGTATTTCCATTGTGGAACTGGTGACAAGAACCAGACAAGTGCCAGTGATACAACGGTTGAGAAGAAGTCGCTGGCGATGGATATGAAACACATTGCGGAAACCTGCTGATAGCCGTACAAGACAGTCCTTGTTCTGGGATTCCCATGGTGACAGGTGGACAGAAACCGAACAACACATGAAGAGAGCTGAAGGCAGAAACAGAAGGGATGAGGAAGATGTGGAAAGAGCTGAAGCAGACGGCACTAGACAAGAGGACTTGACATGGTTTAGTTTGGTTTTAAGGACTATCTTCATTGCACACAGACAACTCGATCAATGCTCTGGTCTCCTCCCTTAAATCACACAAGGAGGATCTCAGCACAGTGCACGAACTCCATAGCACCGGCGAGAATACCAATGTGTGTATATAGAAATTACACATTCTATAAATATTGTTGTGGTAGGTAGGGTTCTAATTTTTTAAATTTTGCCAGGGCAGCTGCCTGATAGTCCTACTCTTTATGATTTCCAACTGCCGAGGGATTTTTAACGTGCGTAACTTGCACACGGGACCTCCTATTGTTTCGCCCTTATCCGAGAAGGCTAGGCATCCGATCTCACTACCCAGGAGACGAGGAGGGAGTATGACATCATTAGTACCACTGGTTCTGAAAAAAAATTTCCGTAAATTATAACCCCTCAACTGGGAATCGAACCCGGTACCTCTAGAACTCGAGGCGGACGCCATACCTCTTAGCCACTTAGGACTTGACATGAGTTGGTTGAAGGCCTATGCTTCTTGGAGGAGCTGAAAGGTGATCAAGATGACTAATCTTCGTCGGTCTTTAGAAATTAAGTACAACAACTTCTCAATCTATATTTAAGTACAACAACTTCTGAATCTATAGTTAAGTACGAGCAAGTAAACAGCTAAAAAAATGGCGGGAATAAATATACTCTAGTGTGCTCTTTCTGTTGCCCTCCCTTTCAACTTTAGTGGATCTTTACAGTCAAACTTTTCATTAAATAAATAAATAATACACAAAGGTATGTTTCGGGCATACTTATCATACATGCTTCATTTCAAACTTATCGTGACCTATGGTCAATGCTCCATGAAAAAAGAAAAAAAAATGAACGATATTCGTGTTTTTTTTTATGGACGTTCAATTTAGCTTTCACTGTAAAATGCACGCATTTTCCGTATTTTCCCGAAAGTGCGACATTAAAAATGTTGCAAGGTATGCGTGTTCTTATAACGGGTGTTTTATTTACTTATGCGCTCCGTTTCCGCATTTTTCCGAAAAGCAAGTGGGATTATTACACTGTTGGTTACAAACGTTTCATTTAGAACTCTATATTGGGAGGTTATTTCATATATTTATGATGTTTAGTACCGTAAACGGCTATTTTACATTTACAATTACGCTTAGAGCTGCGGTTTCTACATTTGTCGTCACTGCGTCCTCTCTCCTTCAAGCCATTATGTTTATAAATCTCACACCTGTAGGTTCTCTTAAAAACATGAAAAAGTAAAGATGGTCCAAGAGCAGATAATGCCGTAGAAGAATGAATGAGACTTCGCTTTATTAGGCTTTGGATTTATGTGATGGGGGTGATTAGTTCCCTTTCTCGCTGCCTTGACTTTCCCTAACTCAAGAGCTAAGTCAGGTACCAATTTGCAGCTTCGTAGACTGAGGCATGACACTACCTGGTTTCGAACTCCATAATTTTGTCTCGAGAAGCAAGGGCTCTCCCAACTTGCTTCTAACAAACAACAACCAAACAAACACTACATTAATAGAAAATTTAAACATGAAGACTTTATGGTGGAATTTTTTTGGCTATAAATATTCAGTAAGGTCTATTGAAAGCCAAACTTATAAATATAATTGTATTTGCAAGCTAATTTATTTTTTTTTAAAACGGTTAAAAGCATCAAACGTAATATAAGAGCCATAATAATTTTTTAAAATATAAGTGAAAGCTTATACTGTTGTTAAATGTGATGTGGGATTGTGTGGGATTGTGTGGGATTGTCTAGAAAAGTGGAGAAACTAGTTGTCAGTGACTAAAGCGCACAGCGCAGATGATTTCTGGAATCTCATCGATTTGTGTGTGTTTTTTTTTTTTTTTTGTGTCGCTAAAATTGAAATCTGTGATCATATATATATGTGGAAGACAATGGGGTTATAACACTTCTTCGGCTGCAATGCTGTGGTGAAGTGGGATGTTATAAATATTTATAGGGGACTTAGTGTACTGACTGAGATCAGCTGTGAAGGTATATATATCTAATAAGAGTAGTGTATTATATATAACCTTACTTGCTGCCACATATGTATACCTCAGTCAGAATTATTCTGGAATAGTGTGATGACTACGTTAGATGTCTAGGGTATGTGTATGATGAAGTGTAAGTCAAAACAACAACAGACAGATAAACAATTTAATTTATTCCACTACACTTGACAACACTGTGACACTCACATACATAAAACACTCTACAAGGATATCTTAAAGGAGTCACTGATAACTTTTCAAATAACAATATGTATTCATTGCTGTCATGAATGAATATGTGTCCTGATTCAAATACAAAGGGAACCAGGAATCACAATCAATTTTAATTACAAGTTATAAGTACAGAATTTATCAATATGAATATTGTAGTGACATATATTATTAAAAGTATCCTATGTGTGTCAGTTGTGTAGTAGTAATATGAGGTAATACTGGTTTTGTTTTGTTCAAGCTCTGTTGGTATTTGTCATCATGACTTCAATAGTTTGTCTTTATTGGAACTAGTATTGGAGATGTTCTCAGTTCCTGATATTAAAACAATTTAATTCCCCTCTTAATGTTATTTTTACAATGTCATTTTAAGATGGGGGTACATAATGTTGAGCTCAGCTGGCCACATCAGCTTATCTTGCGTGATGGCGGCAGGAAAAGACTCCTCTGCTCGATTTCTCCCCTGTGCTCTGGAGACACCTCACTGATAGCTAAATGGACCAAGGAGTATGCTGTCCGACTCTGGATTCAGCAAAGCTCTGACCAGGTGCTGCTCAATAACGTTAAGACCACAGTCCCTGAAAACAAGAAGGATGTACCTTCTACTTCATAACTAATTGATACTCTAGTTTTTACACTGAGCACAATACATCACAAACATTGAGTTCAGAGCGTTAGGCCAACTGTCAGCTTCATCTGAAATACTTTATACCAGTATTTCCCTCCCTAATGGTTACTACGCCTCTGCAATTCCAGCATTATTTCTGTCTAATCAATAATCTAGGTGTCAGTGTACTGTTTGGCCATTCCATGCAGTTTTACTTTCCTCCGACACCTTCTGTTCAGGCTGGAGCATTATAGGCTTTTCCTCATGTTCGCTACTGAACTACACATATATACAGGCATAAATTAACAATTTACATTCAATTTTCATTAAAAGATATTGAATATTTCAAACCTACCACAATTCATGGAAATACACAGATACGTTGACTAGCAATGAATTCTGGCACAAATACTGGCACAAATTCCCATCTGCTTATGTTCCAGGCTTTTATTTAGCAAAAATATGAGCTGGCTTCAACGCACTGTTGCTTCATCAAGCTTATTTGAACTAGTGGTCTCGAACTAACGCTCTGAATTGTGTATATTCGCAGCTCTAACCAATGAAACCCTGTCCACACATCTTTTCAAAAAATACTCCTACTCCCGTTTCCCCTGACAACGAAAGATAGTATTTATAGTCCGACCAATCGTGTTTAGTCTTATATTTGTTGCGCTCCAATCAATTTGGAGTTAACATGGTAGGCTATTTCCGTACGTAAGGTTTTTTTTTCAAACACGTTAAAAAAAATTTTATGAGCAGAAATGATTTCATGCTGTCAGGCATCCCCACTATTTTATTTTGGTTATAATTTGGTAATTCCTAGACTATTTGCGTAACGTTTTACATATTCTTTGTCAGCAAGCCCTAAGGAACCCAAATATACAAATTTAAAAGAGCTAAGTGGCTGCGTTCAAAATATGCAATTTCTTCTACCTCCTGTTTCGAAGATGTGCTGTCTGGGTACTGTAATGTTTTCAAACGTAAACCCATCTAATGTTATCTTTTCTAATAAGCGTTTTTCAGGATTTTAAAACCTAACTCTGGGAAGGTTAGTGTTTTTATCACTGTCCGTCTGAAAAAAAGTTAGTGCATGTGGCCTTACACGCGTGATGGCAGCAATTGTGTATCGCGCGACGCGTGTTTAGTGTTCCACGTGTTCGGCTTTCTGCCTCTCCCTTCTCTTTCTATTTGAGTCCATCTGTTCGTTCGTTTTGGTAACGTAGTATAATTAATGTTAGGATTAATTTAGGTCATTACGCAGTGTGCCTCTCAATGTTTTTCTTAGAAATGCAATACCCGTTTTAATGTGTTGTGGAAACGCTACAATTTGCAGACGAAGCATAAAATAAAGGGGATTTCGAGTACATTCTTTGTGACAGCACTGTTATTTTACCATTGCTCTTTTCTTTATTAGAATTTATTTGTTAGGCTTTATATTTACCTGATAATTTATATATGTGGATTAGAATATTTCACGACACCTCCCCTCTTAAAACAGACATCCCATGTCAGTCCTTTATTCTATATACACATAGATAAATGTAAGTCAACTTGACTTTACTCTGCTGTGGTGCTATCATGGTTTTATGTAGTTGGGTCCATTCAGAGTAGGCACTACTCATGAAATCTGCCTCAGACTTCTACAACCAATAATATATTTCGGTTATGTTACTGAACAGCCGCAAGTGTGAGTGCTTGTCTTAATGCTGCTTCGCAACCCGTATTCACCATTTCTCTTCTCTGAGTCTGCGCAATGACATGTCCAGAGAACATTATATTTCCCTCAAAATGTACGTTATGAGGAGATAACATATACCTGGTGATAGCAGAGTTTTCGTAGTGGATCCCATAATCTTCTTATTATCCTGTATGAAACATTCGGAATATCCTCAATCAAAGAGGCAACTCAGGGATTCATTACGTTCCTCCGAAATGTTTACATCCAACAATTTTCTCATCATTCTAGAGAAGACGCTAGGCGCATTCTTCAATCCAAATGGCAATCTATTAAACTCATAGTGTCCTTCTGAGGTACTAAAGGCTAGGTATGGTCTAACCTCAGGCTTTACTGGAATCTGATAGTATCCTTTACTCAGATCCACTTTTGAGAAATATTTAGCTTTATTTAGTCTGGCAAACAGCTGATTTGTATCCGGCAATGGATCCACCTGTCCTTCTGTAATAGCATTCAGTCTCCTGTAATCTATACAGAGTCTATGTTCTCCAGAGGGCTTCCTTAAGAGTACAACACCGGAACTATACGAAGATTCACTGTGTGAAATAATTCCTTCCTTCAATAGATAGTCTATCTCTTCCTTCAAAGCTTTCTCCTTAGCAAACGGAATCGAATATGGTTTCATACAGACAGGTGTGGGGTCTATCAGTTTCATATCATATTCCAATAGGTTTGTATGCCCTGGTCGGTCTGTTAACACCTCTGCATGATTATTTAGAACCTGTTGCACTCTCTCTTTCTGAGTTTTCGTTAAATGTGTACTGATTTTCACCTGTGCTGCTGTCTCACAGGGGTGTAATGGATACTCAAATGATGAAAGTGGTTCCTTTTTCATCTCCATGGCGATGGACAAGGTCAACAAGTGTGTCTCTTCCTGATGTTCTCTTTCCAAATATTTCTTCAGGAGATTCACATGATAGATTTTTTCTTTCCCCTTCTTATCTATCTTATAATTTGTTCTAGACACCTTCTCTAGAACTGTATATGGACCCTGCCATCCAATTTGTAACTTATTCTGACTCCCGGGCAAAAGAAGCAGTACTTTCTCTCCCACAGCCAAATTTCTGTCTTTCGCCTTCCTGTTATAATAGGCAGCATGTTTCTTCCTGGCTTGTTTCAAATTTTCATTGGCAAGTTTCCAGCCAGTTTTTAAACGAGTGGTCAGCTCATTCACATATTGGTATGAAGATGTAATGTTTTCCTCTGCCTTTTCATCAGTCCACGTTCTTAACAAAGCTACATATGGACCTTTAATTTTGTGGACCTATTTGTCCATGCACCGGTATGGTCTCTTCCACTCGAAGCTCTATAGTGATGATTTTTCTTCCCAGAATTTTCATGCATAAAACGACCGCTACCAATTTTCCTTTTGGGGCTTTCTCCCCTCTTAAAACTCTTGATGAGAGATTTCCTCTCTACATCTTGTTCCTCCAGTTTGTTTAAGTCCGATTGAGGGATTTTCGGCTTATCCTGGGGTAAGACATCTTTTTGCACTCTCCGCATAGTGGCCATTGTAAAACAGTTAAGTGAAGCTTGTCCGTGAAAAGGGGCTTCCCATTCCATTTGGTCCACTTTATCAAATCTATTTTTCTTTTTATCATCAGGCCTAATTTTGCCCCGTGGCGTGTCCAGGTCCTGATCCATGTTCCCACTTGTGGGTGTTCCCTCATGTGCTATGCTACACCTTTCTACAAAATTCTCAATGTCCCATCTTGCTTTGGGCCAATAATAATTGTGAGCCACCTTTTGAATGATGGTACCTATCTTCTCATGGTCCCCATCTGGTTTCACATGTAGGCTCCTTATTAAGTCTGCCCTATATCTTTTAGGAAGTACCAGCTGTCCCTGACCTTTGGATCTAGCTCCAGTCTTCCTATACATCAACTTGTTTTTCATGTAAAAATCTCCCTTGCCTGGAGTTGTATGACAAGTTGACAATTTTCTGAAACAAGGCTTGAGTGTTTTATCCCCAGCCTGTGCCTTCCTCATCTCTTCTGGAGTGGTATCTAACATAATATCCTCCTCCTGTCTTGAGGTCGACCTGACCTGAAGGGTTGCCATATACACAGGTTTCCTTCTGCAACGGTCAGTGTCATGATTGTCCATCTGACAATTTTTACACCACCTTTTTCCTTGGTTGAAAGATTTTCTTTCATCATATTTCCTTTCATCGAATTGTGGGAATTTATTTTTATTTTCATACCGTGGCCTATCAAACTGGTGCTTACCTTTGTTTTGATCCCTAGGATCAAATTGATTAAAGTTCTGTGGTGCCCTAAAGTTATCCACTTGTTTCTTTTTATTACCTGTTACCTCTGCTTGAGCTGCTTGATACCTTTCTGCAACATTTAGCAACTCACCCAGCCTCTCTGCACCTTGTTCCATGAGAAACTTTCTCAGGTCTGGAGCCATGGACTCTCTTAATTGCTCTATAAGGGCCATTTCCTTAAGATCTTGGGTTTTCCCCAGAGAAGTCCATTTCTCCAAGTATGTCTCTATTCGTGCAGAGAACTGGTGATAGGTTTCACCTGACAGTAGTTTAGCATTCCTAAATTTTTTCCTATAAAATTCTGCATTCTTTTCATATCTTAACAAAAGAGCCTGCTTTAGCATGTCATAATTTTCCTGATCACCTCTGCTCATTTTTGCAAAAACTTCATAAGCTGCCCCACGAAGTCCCTGAGATAACTTTAAGCTCCACCTTTCTCTCTCTAACCCATACGTGGTAGCTAATAGTTCATACCTATTTAGGTAGCTCTCTATATCATCGTCTTTCTCAACAAAATGATATAAATGGAAATTCATAGCTGAGGTTGAGGCTCCTTGGCTAGCAGTGGCATCAGAGGCAAAGGGACTGGCACCATTTTCAGGAGCATGGCCCTGAAACTCAAACTCCCTTAGTCGTAACTCATGTTCCCTTTGTAATCTCTTATCTTCTGCTTCCCTTTCTGCAGCTAATCTCTTGTCTTCCCTTTCTGCAGCTAATTTCTTCTCTTCCCTTTCTGCAGCCTGTCTTCTTTCCTCGGCTTCCCTTTCTGCAGCTAATCTTTTGTCTTCTCTTTCTGCTTCCAATTTCTTAGCCTCAGCCTCAATTTTTCTTTCGGCCTCTTTTTCTAATCTTCTTTCTTCCCGTTCAATAAATTTGTCACATTCCGTAGTGACATAGGCAACCATAACTTGCCCATCTAATCCTAACTCTTTTGCAGTCTGAACAGCAGCAGATCGAAATTTGGCCAGGTCCGCCATTGTCTATCAGGTAAATTTATACAATGTCTAACCAACAATTCAATCTCTAAATATATATCTAATGGACAACACAGGCACCGTGAGCTCAACCTTATTTAATTCCATCCAAGGATACCTTTTAATTCTTATATTCCCTGAAGTGAATTACCCCCACTATTTTTAATAGGTAAAGATTCAAAATCCCAAGAGCGAGACCCCAATATATGTGGTGAAGTGGTATGTTATAAATATTTATAGGGGACTTAGTGTACTGACTGAGATCAGCTGTGAAGGTATATATATCTAATAAGAGTAGTGTATTATATATAACCTTACTTGCTGCCACATATGTATACCTCAGTCAGAATTATTCTGGAATAGTGTGATGACTACGTTAGATGTCTAGGGTATGTGTATGATGAAGTGTAAGTCAAAACAACAACAGACAGATAAACAATTTAATTTATTCCACTACACTTGACAACACTGTGACACTCACATACATAAAACACTCTACAAGGATATCTGTTGCGTGATAAATTCTCGCAACATCGTTTTATTTCAATATCTATTTTATAACGCAAGGGCAACAACTGCTTGAAATTTATAGTCACTTTTCTCGGTAAGCATTTGTCTTCTCGCGTTGGTATCGAATGCAGTTAAGTTTGAGCTGTGGTCATTTGGCGCTGGACTGCGCATGACTTGTCTTGCTTCTTGGTCGATCGGTTTCCGCCCACCACTAGTGGAGTGAGCGATTTGGAATGGCGAAAGAGATGCCTCGTTGAAGAGGGGATCTCCGCTATTTTTTTGTTCTGTCAGGAATGTGAGAGTCCTCTTATGGATATTTCGTTTATTCGAGATAATACCTCTAGTGTATTTGCACATGCCGGGAGGCATAATATTTCTGTGTATTTCCGGAAGGCAAGGTAAATTAACATTTTCATTAACTCTATCGATTTTTGGTCGTGAACGATTTCTGGTTCATAGCCTGTCTTCGAAAGTCGTCGTCACGAGATGTTTTCCTAGCTCACATGTCGCTGTATTGTGCTGCATCGGTTGATGCAGGTTCCAAGGACCATTACTTGCTACTTTGTTAAATGAACTAGGTTTGAAAAACCTTTATTATCTAGAGGATATTTTTGAGGACATTATTTATACTTCGGCAGACGTGTCTGTCTTGCTGAAGTCAGACTAAGGAGAGTGAACTGATCTCATATATCTGGTTATCTCCTGGCTGTTATAGAAAAGGATGGAGTTTTTTCACCTGACTACATTTACAGCACTTTGAAATATAACATGCATCTGACTCATCATTGTAATGCTGTCTACCGTCTATTGCTGTATTGAATGTTGCTGTGATAATGACTGTTTGATGTGTCTACATATTCGCGTAACCATTTTGTCACTGTGGCGTCCACAATAAATAATGAAGAAAAAACGTCAACGGCTGTTACAAGAATCATTGACTTTATACGTCGTGAGTTTACTGACGTCCTATGTGGATTGCCCTGTTATTTTTGTATGAACATTGTTTTGACTGAACACATCTGCACACCACACAAAACCAGACATGCGGATACCATCCATCATCATATGGCATCACGCATCATTTGGTGGCCATAAGCTGGTTTGATTCTGGTACCAGCAAACACGGGGTCCCTTACCCACTTCATTTTCAACAAGAATTCATCAGCATCCTTCAAGAAATTAACATTCTTCAAGACAGTCAACATCTTCAAAATTTTCAAAGTACTCGGCGTTGCCCGGTAAAAGTCAAAATTTCAACTTTTTGACGGAAACAAGAATTTGACAGTACCCGGCGTTGTTACATGTTGCCGGATAACTCGGACTGCTGTTATCTTTTACGCAAGTCAAGCAAGTTGCTGCTGTCAAGGTTCCAGTGCTGTCGTTTTTGTGAAGGTCAAGTGCCGGTTGAAACGGGTTGTTTTCTGAAGAAGGCCAAGTACCGATTTCCATCAACTTACTTTTGGATTAGAAGGTCAAGTGCCGAAACAACTCAACACACAGTATTTCAGAAGCTCTTGTACCATCGTGTTAGCAGTGGAAGCAGTTCAGATGTGCCATCATCGTTGGAGCTTCGCTCTTTAGGACGTTGATTGACATCCGTTTTTTCTGCTGTTCTACGATTGGAAGCCTATAAGTTAAGTGGCCTTGTTGCGTGATAAATTCTCGCAACATCGTTTTATTCAATATCTATTTTATAACGCAAGGGCAACAACTGCTTGAAATTTATAGTCACTTTTCTCGGTAAGCATTTGTCTTCTCGCGTTGGTATCGAATGCAGTTAAGTTTGAGCTGTGGTCATTTGGCGCTGGACTGCGCATGACTTGTCTTGCTTCTTGGTCGATCGGTTTCCGCCCACCACTAGTGGAGTGAGCGATTTGGAATGGCGAAAGAGATGCCTCGTTGAAGAGGGGATCTCCGCTATTTTTTTGTTCTGTCAGGAATGTGAGAGTCCTCTTATGGATATTTCGTTTATTCGAGATAATACCTCTAGTGTATTTGCACATGCCGGGAAGCATAATATTTCTGTGTATTTCCGGAAGGCAAGGTAAATTAACATTTTCATTAACTCTATCGATTTTTGGTCGTGAACGATTTCTGGTTCATAGCCTGTCTTCGAAAGTCGTCGTCACGAGATGTTTTCCTAGCTCACATGTCGCTGTATTGTGCTGCATCGGTTGATGCAGGTTCCAAGGACCATTACTTGCTACTTTGTTAAATGAACTAGGTTTGAAAAACCTTTATTATCTAGAGGATATTTTTGAGGACATTATTTATACTTCGGCAGACGTGTCTGTCTTGCTGAAGTCAGACTAAGGAGAGTGAACTGATCTCATATATCTGGTTATCTCCTGGCTGTTATAGAAAAGGATGGAGTTTTCCACCTGACTACATTTACAGCACTTTGAAATATAACATGCATCTGACTCATCATTGTAATGCTGTCTACCGTCTATTGCTGTATTGAATGTTGCTGTGATAATGACTGTTTGATGTGTCTACATATTCGCGTAACCATTTTGTCACTGTGGCGTCCACAATAAATAATGAAGAAAAAACGTCAACGGCTGTTTCAAGAATCATTGACTTTATACGTCGTGAGTTTACTGACGTCCTATGTGGATTGCCCTGTTATTTTTGTATGAACATTGTTTTGACTGAACACATCTGCACACCACACAAAACCAGACATGCGGATACCATCCATCATCATATGGCATCACGCATCAATCTTAAAGGAGTCACTGATAACTTTTCAAATAACAATATGTATTCATTGCTGTCATGAATGAATATGTGTCCTGATTCAAATACAAAGGGAACCAGGAACACAATCAATTTTAATTACAAGTTATAAGTACAGAATTTATCAATATGAATATTGTAGTGACATATATTATTAAAAGTATCCTATGTGTGTCAGTTGTGTAGTAGTAATATGAGGTAATACTGGTTTTGTTTTGTTCAAGCTCTGTTGGTATTTGTCATCATGACTTCAATAGTTTGTCTTTATTGGAACTAGTATTGGAGATGTTCTCAGTTCCTGATATTAAAACAATTTAATTCCCCTCTTAATGTTATTTTTACAATGTCATTTTAAGATGGGGGTACATAATGTTGAGCTCAGCTGGCCACATCAGCTTATCTTGCGTGATGGCGGCAGGAAAAGACTCCTCTGCTCGATTTCTCCCCTGTGCTCTGGAGACACCTCACTGATAGCTAAATGGACCAAGGAGTATGCTGTCCGACTCTGGATTCAGCAAAGCTCTGACCAGGTGCTGCTCAATAACGTTAAGACCACAGTCCCTGAAAACAAGAAGGATGTACCTTCTACTTCATAACTAATTGATACTCTAGTTTTTACACTGAGCACAATACATCACAAACATTGAGTTCAGAGCGTTAGGCCAACTGTCAGCTTCATCTGAAATACTTTATACCAGTATTTCCCTCCCTAATGGTTACTACGCCTCTGCAATTCCAGCATTATTTCTGTCTAATCAATAATCTAGGTGTCAGTGTACTGTTTGGCCATTCCATGCAGTTTTACTTTCCTCCGACACCTTCTTTTCAGGCTGGAGCATTATAGGCTTTACATCATGTTTGCTACTGAACTACACATATATACAGGCATAAATTAACAATTTACATTCAATTTTCATTAAAAGATATTGAATATTTCAAACCTACCACAATTCATGGAAATACACAGATACGTTGACTAGCAATGAATTCTGGCACAAATACTGGCACAAATTCCCATCTGCTTATGTTCCAGGCTTTTATTTAGCAAAAATATGAGCTGGCTTCAACGCACTGTTGCTTCATCAAGCTTATTTCAACTAGTGGTCTCGAACTAACGCTCTGAATTGTGTATATTCGCAGCTCTAACCAATGAAAAACCTGTCCACACATCTTTTCAAAAAATAACTCCTACTCCCGTTTCCCCTGACAACGAAAGATAGTATTTATAGTCCTACCAATCGTGTTTAGTCTTATATTTGTTGCGCTCCAATCAATTTGGAGTTAACATGGTAGGCTATTTCCGTACGTAAGGTTTTTTTCAAACACGTTAAAAAAAATTTTATGAGCAGAAATGATTTCATGCTGTCAGGCATCCCCACTATTTTATTTTGGTTATAATTTGGTAATTCCTAGACTATTTGCGTAACGTTTTACATATTCTTTGTCAGCAAGCCCTAAGGAACCCAAATATACAAATTTAAAAGAGCTAAGTGGCTGCGTTCAAAATATGCAATTTCTTCTACCTCCTGTTTCGAAGATGTGCTGTCTGGGTACTGTAAAGTTTTCAAACGTAAACCCATCTAATGTTATCTTTTCTAATAAGCGTTTTTCAGGATTTTAAAACCTAACTCTGGGAAGGTTAGTGTTTTTATCACTGTCCGTCTGAAAAAAAGTTAGTGCATGTGGCCTTACACGCGTGATGGCAGCAATTGTGTATCGCGCGACGCGTGTTTAGTGTTCCACGTGTTCGGCTTTCTGCCTCTCCCTTCTCTTTCTATTTGAGTCCATCTGTTCGTTCGTTTTGGTAACGTAGTATAATTAATGTTAGGATTAATTTAGGTCATTACGCAGTGTGCCTCTCAATGTTTTTCTTAGAAATGCAATACCCGTTTTAATGTGTTGTGGAAACGCTACAATTTGCAGACGAAGCATAAAATAAAGGGGATTTCGAGTACATTCTTTGTGACAGCACTGTTATTTTACCATTGCTCTTTTCTTTATTAGAATTTATTTGTTAGGCTTTATATTTACCTGATAATTTATATATGTGGATTAGAATATTTCACGACAAATGCTCTAAAGTTTTCAATATCTGGAATGTGGAATAAGAACAACAAATCAACAACCAAAAAGCTACAGACCTTCAGAAATGGAAGCTTGCATGGAATAGATTGCTTGAAGTGGTATGACATGATCACATTAATGTAGAACTGAAGACAAGAACCAGACTAGTGCCAGTGGAACCAGAGATATGAAGAAGACGTTGGAAATGGATACGACACGTGTTACGCGTGTATTTTTGCACATCGGTGCATTCTTAAAGGGAAAGCATTGCAGTGTACAGATGAGATTACACCACGACGCACCACTAGTGAAACCGCACCATTGTAATTACAAGTATTAGTGACGTCAATTTTAAGAGCAAAAGATTACGTCTGCACGTCTGCTGAAGACTTGTAACGGTCTCTTCCGACTATGTTCTTCAAGGTGTTCGGACGCATGTATGAGAGCTCCGATTGTGTGTAGATGTCCTCTGCATGATCTTCATATTCATTGAAGAATATATATTTCTGTGTGTGCCTGTGATGGCTGGATATTAGAGGAAAGTATTAACTACGATATTAATTGACCTTTTCGACGTATTAGACATGTAGCGTAAGTCAAGGACATTATGGCTATTACTGACCGTACTTCTGCCTACAGGTCACTGTATTTGATAGCTTATTACTATGGAAGCGCATACCACTATATTGCATGAATATGGAGCTAATCTTTTGTCCAGTGTCAAATAAATGTTTAAAAATGACTAAGAAGTGAACTTCACTCATTCGCGTTATATATTGCACTGTTCATACGTTCCAGTTCTAACACTAATGATAAGGTCAAGGGAAGATGATATAAAACGTGTGGCAATGCTCCTTTGGGGCAGATGAAGTCTGATAATGAAGATATATGACTTTGCATTCTGCTGCACGATCCGCGTCCTGTAATTCCATCAACAGAGCGATGGAAAGCTCAAACTACATGACTGTTTACTGAATGTTAACTTTACTTAAGAGAAAAGGTCGAGTACCTATCATCAATTCATGATTAAAGTGTTACTGTTATTGTTGAATAGAATCATTGCACTCCTGGCAAACCCACAGGTGAGCAGTCTCCCTCAGCAAATGTCGAAGGGTATGAAATGCTAACTGTTTTCGTGCCGCACTGGTTGTAAACACGATGGATGAATCATCTTATATGGTCATTCCTGTTGTCTTATGCTTGATGCCAAATTCCCGCAATTGTAGCCTTGTTGATTCATCGATTGCACTGTCGTTCTCTAATAGGCGATCATTAATTGTCCTCAGCATGTCTCCCTTATCCATATCCAATACAACTTCTATGGACGCTCTTGAAGCTAGTCTGTCAGTTCTTTCACTGCTGCGTACCCCTGCATGACCATGACACTAGATCCACATCAGTTCCTGAAGATTCGAGGCTTCTGTGGAGGTTTTCCACTCATGCCGTAGCCATCCATTTTGGACCTTCTGAAGCATGGACTGAGATTCTGACACAATGACTGCCTTTGTTATTGAAGTTAAGGCTGCAGTAACTGCCTCAACCTCCACTTTCGTGCTGGAAAAAAGCCCCGCTATGTTAACTTTAAGGTAAAAGATTGCGTATCTATCATATAGTTCATGAATAAAGTGCATATTTACAAGCTTTCTCGTGAGTTTTCACTGGGGATGCAAAAAAAAGTACGTGTAATCCTGAAGATATTACGAGTGTAAATGCCGCCAGGAAATGCTTAACGACGTCTGAATTGTCTCTAGCTTTAAAATACTTTCTCTTTTCCCCTCTCTGTTACCTAGAGGACAGCGAAATTGCCCCCTTGTGATCGACCTACATCCAGATCTACTTTATGCCAACCCCTGATTTAGAGAGTAAACATGTTATTTTGAGTTTCGAAACTACTTCAATACTGTTGTCTCACTGTCTGTTAACTACTACAAACGGAGGATACGCTAAGCAGATATGACTACTGTTCGCTCCTCAGTTATGTCTAATAAACTCTAATAAACAACTTACGCATGAGGTTGGCAATCTCATTATGTAAAACAACTTGCTAATGAAACCACTGCATCAAAAGCCCATTAATGTTACGGGTGAAGACCTTCTGCTTAGGGGGGGGGGGGGTCGAAGGAACTGGCGACTCCTTGCTCCATAAGGAGCGCACAAAAAAATGATAACATTATCCATGAATGTATTCTATGGGGTTCCATAGCTAATTGAAACAGTTTTAGAGAGGAGAAAATTCAAGCCCGTTGATAAATTTGATATACTTAAATGACCTCCCACTAAAAGCCTGAGTCTAGCTAGTCGCAGTGGAAATACTAATTGTGCTCTTGCTAACAAGAAATATATTTTTTTAAATGAGTTTTGTCTCGTTTTGGCGAGGTGCGATCCATTCAGCCTAGACGCAAGTTCCGTTGGTTATATTACAGCGCACGTCCAAACATAAAAGAACTTGTGGTCATCAGATGATATGAAAGAAAGAAATTAAAACACTTATTGTGTATAGTCCGTTCGGAAATTCGTGCCCACAGAAAGCGTCAATTTTCTCCAAAACTGTTTGTTGTATGGACATGAATTTTTGCATGCAGTCTTAGATCTTCCATGCAGTTATTAATATATTTTGTGTCCTTACAAAACGCATGTCATGTTCGAATTTTCTTCTTTACGTTATATAGAAAACTCTTATCGTTGTCTGGTTTAATTTTTCTGAGTTTTACAGGAAAGTTACAAGATCCGTTCAAAAATATTTGTTTTTGTTTGAATTAGTGTAGTGACTACATGTCCGCACGAGTGCGCACCTATTGTACACAGTCGCGAGTAACTAATTCAAACAAAAAAAAAACATTTGTACCATGGAGACCGTGGCTTGCCCGATGAAGGCTATGGGCCTCTTTGATTATCCTGTGAAGGATATGGACCCCTTCTTGGAAACAAATGTACACGGAAGTATAATTAAAAAAAACGTTACATCAAACATGTTAGGTTATGTTCATGAACCCCATAGAATACATTTATGGAACCCCATAGAATACATTCTTGGAACCCCATAGAATATCTTCATGGAACCCTATAGAATACTTTCTTGGAACAATATAGAATACATTCATGGAAAGCCATAGAATACATTCATGGAACCCCATAGAATACATTCATGGAACCCCATAGAATACATTCATGGAACCCCATTGAATACATTCATGGAACCCTATATAATACATTCATGGAACCCCATAGAATACATTCATGGAACCCCATAGAATACATTCATGGAACCCCATAGAATACATTCATGGAACCCTATTGAATACATTCATGGAAGCCCGTAGAATACATTCATGGAACCCCATAGAATACATTCATGAAACCCGTAGAATACATTCATGGAACCCCATAGAATACATTCATGGAACCCCATATAATACATTCGTGGAACCCTAAAGAATACATTCATGGAATGCCATAGAATACATTCATGGAACCCCATAGAATACATTCATGGAACCCCATAGAATACATTCATGGAACCCTAAAGAAAACATTCATGGAACCCTATATAATACATTCATGGAACCCCATAGAATACATTCATGGAACCCCATAGAATACATTCATGGAACCCCATAGATTACATTCATGGAACCCCATAGAATACATTCATGGAACCCCATAGAATACATTCATGGAACCCCATAGAGTACATTCATGGAACTCCATTGAGTACATTCATGGAACTCCATTGAGTACATTCATGGAACTCCATTGAGTACATTCATGGAACTCCATTGAGTACATTCATGGAACTCCATTGAGTACATTCATGGAACTCCATTGAGTACATTCAAGGAACCCCATAGAATACATTCAAGGAACCCCACAGAATACATTTATGGAACCCCATATAATACATTCATGGAACCCCATAGAATACATTCATGGAACCCTGTAGAATACATTCATGGAACCCCATAGAATACATTCATGGAACCCTATAGAAAACATTCATGGAACCCTATAGAATACATTCATGGAACCCCATAGAATACATTCATGGTACCCTATAGAATACATTCATGGAACCCCATAGAATACATTCATGGAACCCCATAGAATACATTCATGGAACCCCATAGAATACATTCTTGGAACGCTATAGAATACATTCATGGAACCCCATTGAATACATTCATGGAACCCCATAGAATACATTCTTGGAACCCCATAGAATACATTCATGGAAGCCCATAGATTACATTCATGGAACCCCATAGAATACATTTATGGAACCCCATAGAATACATTCATGGAACCCCATAGAATACATTCATGGAACTCCATTGAGTACATTCATGGAACTCCATTGAGTACATTCATGGAACTCCATTGAGTACATTCATGGAACTCCATTGAGTACATTCATGGAACTCCATTGAGTACATTCATGGAACTCCATTGAGTACATTCATGGAACTCCATTGAGTACATTCATGGAACTCCATTGAATACATTCATGAACCCCAGGGGGTCAGTGGACCACATGTTAAGAAAATCTGGTCCAATGTTTTTAGTTAGCGTCTGGTGTTTTTACATAGTGTCTAGCAGTATTACTTGGTGTGTTCCAAAAGTCAGCTCTACACCTCACAGTAGAAGAGGAACGACTACGTAAGTAAGTGTTCCAAAGGCCCGAAATGTGTGTCTGGAGCGACTTGTTTATTAGAATCAGGTCTCGAGTTTCCCTCTGTTCTCACTGTAACCAACTGCCCGAACAGTTTTATCATATGTCTTATTCTTCTTCCTCAAGTAACATGCCTAGTGGCTAGGAGATCATGTCTCTCCACAACTTCCTGTCTCCAGTACAATTTATCAATTCTGCTGTTGACTTTTTCCCTTGCCACGATGTCAAACTGTCCAGTATTTTCTCTCTTTGTCTTCCTCTATATCTTTTTCCTTCTATCTTTCCTGTTGTTACGATATATTCCAACTTTTTCCTTCTATCTTTCCTGTTGTTATGATATATTCCAACTTTTTCCTTCTATCTTTCCTGTTGTTACGATATATTCCAACTTTTTCCTTCTATCTTTCCTGTTGTTATGATATATTCCAACTTTTTCCTTCTATCTTTCCTGTTGTTATGATATATTCCAACTTTTTCCTTCTATCTTTCCTGTTGTTATGATATATTCCAACTTTTTCCTTCTATCTTTCCTGTTGTTATGATATACAGTAGAACTCCATTTATCCGAACCCCAATTATCCGAACATCCAATTATCCGAACACTTTTTCCAGAAAAAAAAAAAAATCAATCGCCACCAGTCACGTTAGACTACATTTCTGAATCTTTTCATGCGGCAAGCTTCAAATGTGTGCGAACAATTTGTAGAGGATGGGATGGGCTAATGGTCGGTCGCTTACGTACAGGAAGTCAGTTAGATCATAAAGTCAGTTAATATCTGGTTTACCAATCCAGTGTACGTGTGCGTTCTAGGCAGAACACTGGCTAAACAGACAGTTCAACTTAAAATAATTGTGTCTGCTACTACAGCAGAATAATTTTGGTTTACAAGTATTTCTCTGTGCGATATGGCATCTTCCAGTAGGCCTAAAGCATATAAAAGGAACCGCAATGTTTTGTCAATTGAAACGAAAACAGAAATTATCAAGAGACTAGGAAAAGGTAAAACTGTGTCTTCACTTGCGAAGATTTTCAATGTTGGGAAAGCTACCGTCTCTGACATCAAAAGTAACAAGGATAAAATTATGAGTTTTGCATCGAAATTGGAGAGTGAAAATGGGTCGAAGAAACGTAAAACCATGAGAAATGCGAAATATTTGAAATTGGAAGAGGCTTTGTATATATGGTGTCTGCAAAGAAGAAGCAAATCGGAACCTATCTCTGGCTCTCTATAGTGTGAAAAGGCACTTCAGTTCAACCATCAACTTGACGGTCCTCCTGACTTTAAATCTCGTCATGTCATACGAGAATTGGAGATTCAAGGGGAATCTTTATCTAGCGATGCAACTGCCGCTGAAAATTTTAAAGAAACATTCTTGGCTTTTTTGGAAGAAGAAGGTTATTCACTCGATGATGTGTATAATGCCGATGAGACTGGCTTATACTGGAAATCATTGCCTCAAAAATCACTTGCATCTCAGCGCGAAGCAGCTGCCCCTGGGTTTAAAAAGTGCAAAGAGAGAGTAACAATTTTGGTAGCCGCGAATGCCAATGGAAGTCATCGTTTACCGGTGCTAATGATCGGCAAAGCCAAAAAACCACGTTGTTTAAAGAATGTGACATGTCTCCCATTGTGCTACACAGCACAGAAGAGTGCTTGGATGAATAGTGAAATATTTCTTGATTGGTATACAAATCAGTTCATCCCAAATGTGAAGAGGTTGAGAGAACAAGAAAAGAAAACTGGAAAAGTAATTCTTCTACTGGACAATGCACCATCTCATCCAGAGACGGATACATTGAATGCAGTTGATGCAAATTTTAAAGTAATTTTTCTGCCTCCCAATGTAACAGCACTGATTCAACCAATGGATCAGGGTGTTATAGCAAAGCTTAAAAAGATGTACAAGAAGGAAGTCCTGCGTCGTTTATTGTTGGCTGAAGATGAAGAAAGTGTGGTGGCGTTTTCCAAAAAGCTTAATCTCAAAGACTGCTGCTATATGTTAGCTGATGCTTGGACCACCCTGTCACAAGATAATCTCAACAAGGCTTGGAATAGATTGCTTGGGAAAAAAGGAGGAAATGAAACTACTGCAGTGGACACAAATGATGATTGTATAAATGAAGTTGTGGAACTGTTTCAATGCCCGGATTTTCGGACTGTGACAAAGATGATGCCCACATGTGGCTAGAAGATGATAATGATTCTGGTTTTCAGTTTTTGAATGACAAAGAAATTTTGTCTTTTGTGCAAGAAGAAAATTAAAAACATGTAGTGACCGATGACGAAGACTCCTCAGAAGTACATGATGTACTTGTAGATTATGAAGAAAACCCAAAACGTCGACCAAGTCCTGAAGAGGCCTTTATAGCACTAGAATCAGCGATGGCTTGGTACGAGCAAGACGATGACAGCTGTCCTACACAGCTTCTGCTGTTGAAGAGAATGCGGGACTTAGCAACCAAAAGGAGACTATCCAGTTTGGTGCAAAAGAGGATTCCTCATTATTTTAAAAAGTGGGCTACATCTGTGCAAGTACATGTATACGTAAGTTGCGCCTGGTTTTGAATCGTTTGTAATGTTATTTTGAAAACATTCTTTCTTTAAAAAAAAAAAATTAATACACGTAGTACATGCACTGCAGTGTAATGACAGATTTTGGTGATACAGTAATCTAATACAGTGTGGGTATTATTATTACAGTACAAGTAAATATGTTTTATAGTGTATTTTCCTTGTGATGGTTAATTATTTTTAGAAATATGTGTACATGTACTCGATACATTATGTAATCCAATTATCCGAACATTTGATTATCCGAACGATGCTCGGTCCCATGGGGTTCGGATAAATGGAGTTCTACTGTATTCCAACTTTTTCCTTCTATCTTTCCTGTTGTTACGATATATTCCAAATTTTTCCTTCTATCTTTCCTGTTGTTACAATATATTCCAACTTTTTCCTTCTATCTTTCCTGTTGTTATGATATATTCCAACTTTTTCCTTCTATCTTTCCTGTTGTTACGATTTATTCCAACTTTCCTGTTGTTACGATATATTTCAACTTTCCTGTTGTTACGATATATTCCAACTTTCCTGTTGTTACGATATATTCCAACTTTCTTCTTGTTGCCTAAAACACTTTAACCGGCAACTAACATAAGAATTACAGAGAACACGGGAAACAATGCGATGGGTCGCGTCCCTATCGTTTCCCTTACTCGAAGTTTAATGCGGTATGACTTTGGTTCAGTTCCTATTATTATTTTTTACTTGCCCATTTAGGTACATGGGTCGCAAGTTTCAAGCTGTAAAGGGGGTTCCGTAGTGGCTAAGAGGTATGGTGTTCCCCCTCTAATTCTAAAAGTACCGGGTTCGCTCCAAGTACAGGGAATATAATTGTGGTTAGGAATCAGCGGTTCCTAATGATGTCATACTACCCCCCCCCCCCCCGATCTCCTGAGTAGTGAGATCGGATGCCTAGTTTTGTCGGATACAGGCGAAAAAATAGGAGGTCCCGTGTGCAAATTGCGCACGATAAAAACCCATCGGCAATTGGAAATCGTAAAGAGTAGGCCAAACGGCCGCCGCCCTGGTAAAATTTCAAAACTAGGAAACTTACCCACCACAAAAAATATTTATAGAAAGATAGATTCCTGTATATACACACTGGATCCTCGCCGGTGCTACGGAGTTCGTGCACTGCTGAGACTTTCTTTGTGTGATCTAAAGGAGGAGATCGGAGCACCGATGGAGTTGTCAGTGTACAATGAAGATGGTCCTTAAAAACCAAACCAAACCAAGCTTTGAAAATTTAGCAGGGGCTGTAAAATACTTTTTTTTCTTAATTGAAATAAAATTTTGCCTCGTTTAGGCGACTCGCGTCCCGTTCAACCTAGTCGGTTATATTAGGGCGCATGTCCAAATATAACAGACCTTTAGGTCTGGTTTTAATCAGTAATATAGTGAGAACCGCCGCAATAAACTAACACGCGGATACATCCCACCACGACCTTGTTATCTCGGATATTATCTGTTATTAGAAATAACAGGATGTACTAGACTAGGCATAAGTGCCAGTCCGTCAGACGCACGTTTCATCAGTGTATCAGCACAACGTGTTTTTCAATATTACGAAGAAGGTAACTAATGGTGGCTGTTTAAAACTGTCTAATGAGATGATAAAGCGAGAGGACGTGGCTGTTGTTAATGTTATCTTAACGGCGCTCTCAACAGGAGGGTATGTGTACTGCAACAACTGCAAAATGGAAACCAGTTTAGAAAATGTGACTGGCATCATTTCCCTACCAGTTGAAGTGCGTAATAAGATTAGATTGTAATCCCCACAAGTTGACAATAAAAAACTTAAGTGTGTTATGTGCAGTATACGATTAGATTTTTATCCCCATAAGTTGAAAAATCTTAGGTGTGTTATGTGCATTATAAGATTAGATTTTAATCCCACAAGTTGAAAAAAAATCTTAGGTATGTTATGTGAATTATAAGATTTTATTTTAATCCCCACAAGTACTGCAAAAATTAATACAGCAACTGATGACCAAAAAAAAAAAATCCACAATTTAACAGATGACATGATTAAAAGAAACTCCTTTCTGAGCGTTGTGACTACGGCAATCTTTGGAGGTACTTGTGGGCCTGGTCTACTTCCCAGGGGTATCTCGGTAAGAAGGTTGAGAACCAGTGCCTTAGGGGATAGAGAGCGGCATTAATGACGTCGGAAAATTAGTGCAACTACGCCCTGCACTGCGTGAGCAGATATGTATGTTTTTTTTTTTCGTTTCGATGCCAGGGAATTTGAGTTTCTACTTTTTTTTCTCCCCTTTTAGTCGGGCTGGTGTTCCAGGGATTTCTGGCAAGCCCAAAAGGTAAAGGAGGTAGAGGATCCCGTTACACGCCCATTGAGGCACATTGGGAATATGTTGTTAGGCCCATATTTTCTTGACCATCGACACACTAGGGGTGATGTGGTCAGCATCACGCCGGCCGCCTTAACCTTCCCAGAGTTGCTCTGGTACCCATTTGGGGCTGGGTCGACCCAGAAGCCGTTTGTGGCCTAAAAAAATCCCACCTCATCTGGGGATCGAACCACAGACCACTGAGCTAGGAAGCCAGTGCACTAACCACTATGCTACCGCGCGCCCTGGCAAACCCAAAGGGCTAGATCAACTCAGCAAGCTCGGCATGGCACCACCATAGTACTGCTTTATTCTAACTCCGCTTTTGGCCAAACTGACCTGAGGTCATAAATCGACATCTTATAGTTTAATCTATTATCTTAAACAGTTTGGAATGGCTAAGAGGTATGGCGTCCGTCTAGAGTTCTAGAGGTACCTGGTTCGATTCTCAGTTAAGGGAATATAATTTATGGACATTTTTTTAGAACCAGTGGTACACGTGATGTCATATTCTCCCCCCCCCCCCCCCCCCCCCCCCCCCCGGTCTCCTGGGTAGTGAGATCGGATGCCTAGCCTTCTCGGATAAGGGCGAAAAAATAGGAGGTCCCGTGTGCAACTTACACACGTTAAAAAACCCTCGGCAGTTGGAAATCGGGCCGCTGCCCTGGCAACATTTAACAATTAGATACCTACCAAACACAAAAAAATAGTTATAGAATGTGTGATTCCTATATACGCACATTGGGATTCTCGCCGGTGCTACGGAGTTCATGCACTGGGCTGAAATCCTCCTTGTGTGATCTAAGAAAGGAGATCGGAGCACTGATGTCCGTGTGCAATGAAGATGAGTCCTTCAAACCAAACCAAACCAAACCAAATCCTACACAGTATCATACAGTTGCCAGTTTGGATCACCATAACAAAAATGCCATTTTAATGTGATATATCCTTCTTTTCAAATTGGTCATTTCCCTTTTCACTACTTTTGGAACAAAGAACCAAAGCTGGTCTCCTGGTAGGAAGCCTGGATCAAAGCACTTATGTACTCCCATAGTACAGTAATGTTTTCTGTAGCAATCTATTACATATGACATGGCTGCCAACCCAAGTCATATCGCCATACTGGCCGCCTCTTACGAAATGCTTAAAAAGGTGGGGGGGGGGGGGGGGGGAGTTCTATTCTTTACTTGTATCCTCAGAGATCCTTGATAACTACACGGGGAGCAACATCGCCTTATAGCCGGGTTTGGTTTGGTGGACTATCTTCATTGCATACGGACAACTCCATCAGTGCTCCGATCACACAAGGAGAACCTCAGCACAGTGCACGAACTCCGTAGCACCGGCGAGAATCCCAATGTGTGTATATAGGAATCACACATTCTATAAATATATTTGTGGTGAAAAAAACGACGACCACCACAAAGATCGAAGGAACAAGAGTTACGGGAAGACAAAGAGAGCAAATACTGGACAGTTTGACATCGTGGCATGGAAGGAAGTCAACAACAGAACTGATAAATTGTACTCGAGACAGGACGTTTCGGAAAGACATGATCTCTTACGCCACTAGGAATGGTACTTGAATGAATAAATGAAACAGATTTTGTAGTCAACTTTTAGGCTACACATGTTTATATATCGTAACCGCCAGTGGTAATAAGACAATGCTTACAGTATCAGATAATGATACAATGTCATTTGCATTTGGACATGCGCCCTAACATAACCGGCAATGCTGAGTTTAGGGTGGAAGTTTCGTGCCTCGCATACAACTTGGCAAGACTACCATTAGAAAAAAAATATATCCTATATTTAAAATCCCAGCTTTTTCTGTCAGTACGGGGATGCAACTTTGGTTGAAAGTTAGACATTAATTGTATTGTTTCCCTTATATGTACTCTCCCGAAAATAGTAACACTTACCAAAGAAGAATGCGCAAATGACGGTATGCACAAAAATATTTATAGAATGTGTGATCCCGTATAATACACACATTGTGATCCTCGCTGCTGCTACGTAGTTCGTGTACTGTGGTGATGCACAGTGGTTTTTTAAAATACTTTTGTTGCCGTTAGGTATTGGTGCTTTTGAATTCAACTCCTGTCTTATGACTGGCTTTTACACTAGTATAAATATAATAACGATAACCATATTAAGACATCAGAAACACAACCGCTAAGACACATTCACGAGCAATATTTCCACAAACCTCGTAGGAATAACACCACAAAACGAGAACTAAAAACCTCTCAGATAACAGCCAGTAAAATCTATGACGCAGATGATAGGACACTGAGACAAGTCAATAAAAAAACATGCATGATCGCATACGCTGAATCAATCTAATCCTTCCCCCCACACGCTCGACCGTGGAACAAAAATACTGATAAGTAATCGGCGAAAAATATAACAGCTGGCTACTGAACCTAGTAGCTTTTATGCAAACCACTGACACCATTCAATTTTAATTTTAAATTCAGATTCCGGATTAATGTATCGAGTCGGATTATGTAAAATGTAGGCTAAACTGCGAGTAGTACGGTGCAGCACTTAATGTCAACCGCATAATCAATTGATATAGTGATAATAATACTAATAAATTTTAATTAATAAATTACATGGCACAAAACCCGCAAACTTTAAAGTCGATAATGCTTTAGACTATCAAGTATCATAAAATAAATACAAATAAGTGGCATGAAAATACGAAGAAAAAAAATTAATACCGATAATGCGAAAGTACATCCAACACTTAGGTCCATAAAACTCGATAAGACAACTTAGTTAAAGAGAAAATAAATCCAACGCTTGACAGTTCTATGCTCTTAAGAGAAAACACAAGTTCCTCATCGAAGGATGGAATTAAACAAAAAACATAATGCAGAAAACAAGAAGACATACTGATACCCCAAATATATAAGAAGACATACTGATACCCCAAATATATTTTAAAATAAATGTTAATGTCTATTACAGATGTAATTCTATGCCAGCCTTACATTTTAGCGATCTAAGTTCGTTTTTTTTTTTTAATTCCTCGTACCCATACCTGCAATGGAAGAAACAGAATTAACGAAAGCACAGTGTACCGGCACATCCTCTATCCACACGTCTGCAACAAGGCATGATCCGTTCTGGTCTGACACAACACAAGCTGGACTGGTATGAAGGAGGGTACAAAAGCTATCCCTTGTTTTTTAACCCTCCCCCCACGGGACCTCTGCCTCGTCCAGCGCTCGGCCGGGCTGGTCTACCCGCGTGGTATCCTCGTCCCTCCTGACGCTTGCTCGTTCTCTCCTCGCTCGTGCCCGACTTGGGCCGACTCGACCCGACTTAACGAAAGCAAATAATAAACGGAGTAAAAAAAAAAGATATATCAAAGAGATATTACGAAAAGTGATAACCAGTGTGGATTACGCAACAGTGACGTACTAAGGGGGTGCGATGGGGGCGGTCCGCCCCGGGTGACAGCCATGACGGGGGTGCCATTGGACACTATTATGATAGTACGCGTACTTATGTTAAAAATATACTTTCAAGTGTTTTTTCTTTGTGGCAGGAGGGGGTGCCAAAGGTAGGATCCGCACCGGGTGCCAAATATTTTAGGGACGCCTCTGTTACGCAATACCTTTTTTCTTTAAGCACAACTTCATTTGCCATCACTGACCATGTTCCTTTGCGTTCCTTACAGAGCATGGGACTAACACTGCACGTGTACAGGAAGCCTGCACAAAACATTCACATGCTCTTGCAGCGGTTGTTTCTGTAGTAAAGTGTTTCATATGATGATGTTGCCAGTCCCATGTACAACCTCACATTAGTGGCCTGGTACGACATGTCTGAGGGTGCGGTAGTCATATTCTTCCTTTGTCTCTTCACAGACCCCCCCCCCCCCCCCCCGGGAACTACCCAGGGGCAACTTCATTGGTATGTTAGTTTACGTTACTTTTACTCCCTCTCTCAATGCTCATTCTTACATACACTGTGAAGGGAATAATCATCAACAGGTGTCATCTTCAAGTTGTAGGTCGGTTGCAATGGACCTCCGCCGTCTTCTGTCTCTTGTCTTGATGGTGCACTCTGATAGACTCTTTCCTGTCTCTTGTCTTGATGGTGCTCTCCACATGTAAGCCTACCTTGCCGTGGTTGGAGAGCTTGAGCGCCCCAATGATCCCGGGAGCTATGCCGGCGGGAGTTTTACTCCTGGCAGGGTCACCCAAGCCGGACAGGTCCTGGGTGAGGGGCCAGACTAAATGGGCTGAGGAGTGGGTGGAACCCTATAGGTGTAGATGCAGAACCCACCGGCGAGTGGTACATGCTCTGGTCTGCACCAATCCACCCCCACTTCATGGGTTAAATGCTTTCTTGCCTCATTCTTCACTGTTTGTCGTCTATCACGCCCACGGCGACCGTTGCCTCAATTGGCTGTGTGTGGTGTACCCGGAAACGGGGCCTCCCAGCACTGAGGCACAGTTAAGTCCCCGATGTCACTTATCGGTGCAGAATTGAGAGAGATGGCTGAGCATCACAATCCCCCCTGTGTTGCAGCATGATGAGAACCCAGCATTGCACACTGAGCTTGGGGGGATCACTTGGGCACCAGACTTAATACTGGCTCTTGACTGGATGGCCGCATGCAGGAGATTTCTACAATGGAGGGTTGGCAGGTGGTGGGTATCTGGAAGTGGCTCTGTGCAGGACGTGAGGATTCCTTGGGAGAGCCCAAAACCAGAGCACAGCATTGTGCAAGCTCTGCATAGTTGGAGAGCCCCCTGGATGACGGGGAATGCACAGTGTGCTACCCCACCTATCCCCAACTGCTAACTTAGAACCAGAAGTGGGGTCCTCTGTATGCGTGCCAGGCCAGGATAAAACGCCTGGGAAAGAGACTGGAGCTCAGAACTCCCTAACTCAAAGTTGCAGGATGGCAGAAAAGCCACGGGAAAGACAGGGCTATTTTGAAGATAACGCAACCATATTTTCACCATACGAGCTCGGACGCCGCCTCGGTAAACAAGGTCCGCGCAGAGCAGTGACACCCCCAGGCTGCTTGCGAATAGTCTACTACTGGGAACATAAACAGATTAGGGATGAGCCCACTCTCCCGTTGAGCAGGTGCTAAAGTCGTAGATACTGGGCCAGAAGGCGCACCGGAAACCACAGTATCATGCAACTCGCTTTTTTTTTTTTCTATGGAGAGTACACCGTCAAATAAATCTCGTTCTGGTGCTCGCCCTGTGGAGCTCCACCAGGCAGGTGCAGTGCCGGGCTCTGAGCCTCGACAGAGCCCACCCTCAGCTACTGGAGGACCCTCTAGACCGTCTTGTGGAGTCAGCAGACGGCGGAGGAGAACTACTGACCAAAACAAAACAGAAAAAGAGAAACCCAGAGTGCCACTTGTCATAATGCACTGGAATGCAGAGGGAGTGAACAGCAAGCAGGCTGGATACAGCAAAAAGACAGAGCTGGAAAACATCTTGTATGAGAAGCAAGTCAGTGTTTGCTGTATCCAAGAGACTCACTTGAAAGCAGATCAAACCTTTAAAATAAGGGGATATCAATGCTTCAGATCCGACAGAAAAGATAGACGAAAAGGAGGAGTACTTACTCTTGTAAGGAATAACATTCCTGCACACGAAAGGAAAACCTTCATGGATGGAGCAGAATATCAGCTGCTGCAGATAAAGGTAGACAAGATGGAAATAGAACTCCTGAACTATTACTGTCCGAACAACAAACCTCTGAGTCTCAGCTCTATACAGGTACCAGCCACCAACTTTATAGCAGTTGGAGACTTTAATAGCCACTCCCAGAGCTGGGGCTATAACCATCTGGATCACAGAGGTGAAGAGGTTGAAACTTGGCAAGATGATCACTCCCTAATCCTAGTCAATAATGCCACAGATACTCCTACCTTCTACTCCAGAGGATGGCACACAACTTCAACACCAGATCTTGCCTTCTCCACACCAGATATAGCTGGATCTATTAGTAGAGAAGTAGGAGATCAACTAGGGGGAAGCGACCATCGCCCAATCTTTCTTACTGTCCAGAGTGCAACTCTCAGTACAGGCCCAGCCATTACAAGATGGAACTACAAAAAAGCCAACTGGGGTTTATTCAGGCATCAGGTGAACACGCTGCTGTCTACCCTCAAGGTACAGAACCGAGATATTAATGAAGTGGTAAAAGACTTCAACAGATGCATACTACAAGCTGCAAAAGAAACCATTCCCAAAGGATGCCGGCGTAACTACATACCATACTGGTCCAGCACACTCCAAGAACGTCAGGAAGCTATGGACAAGGCTAGAAAGAACGCAGAGTCTCAGCCTTCACTTGAAACTCACAACAAATGGAAAAAGGCTGTAGCAGAGTTTCAGAGAACAAAGCTAGAAGAAAAACGGAAAAGCTGGAGAACTAAAACGGCATCGCTGAACCTTGAGAAAGACGGCAGGAAACTTTGGAGATTAGTCAAGTCTCTAAATGAAGAGCGTTCCTCACCAAGGCAGACTATCACATTGGATGAAGGTGGCAAACTTTTCAGAGGAAAACAAGCTGCAGACTTGTTTGCTAGAAGATACAGTTCAGAAAGCAACTTACCCATTAACATAGACCATCAGAGAGAGATAAGAAAAGAAATACTGGCAACCATGGGACAGACAGATACTCCTGCCCCAATGAGGGAACCCATCACACTAGGAGAACTACAGAAGGCTATTTCCAAGCTTAAGTTTCAAAAGTCACCCGGCCCAGACAAAATCAGCAACGAAATGCTAGTAAATCTGAGCTCAGCAGCAAAGACAAAACTGCATGAGATATTCAACCACAGCTGGTTGAAAGGAACGGTACCCCAAGTATGGAGAGAAGCCATCACAATACCCATACTAAAGAAAGGGAAATGTAAGACCGAGGCTGCAAGTTACCGGCCAATCAGTCTCACAAGCTGTGTTGGGAAGACTATGGAGCGAATAGTCAACCACAGATTGAAATGGTATTTAGAGTCTGAGCAGATCCTGGTGCCGGAACAAGCTGGATTTAGAGAATGCTACAGTATAGAAGACCAAGTTACTTACTTGTCTCAAGCAATAGAAGATGCCTTTCAGGAGAAGAAAAAGGTCCTAACGATCTGGGTCGACTTCAAGCAGGCCTTTGACAGGGTGTGGAAAGATGGCCTCATTGCAAAACTTGGGAGAGGTGGAATCCAAGGCAACATGATGAAATGGATCCAGTCATACTTGCATAACAGGAGAACTAGAGTCACTCTTGACGGTCTGCAGAGCAGAAAAGTGTTGCTCCATCAGGGGGTACCTCAAGGAGGAGTAATTTCCCCTACACTCTTCCTTGTTTACATCAATGACCTGGTGAAAGATCTCCCTGCAGGAGTGAAAGCTGCCTTATATGCAGATGACCTAGTACTCTGGTGCGCTGATGAAAATGTCACCACAGCAAATTATAGAATGCAGCGGGCAGCAGACATGCTAGTGTCATGGGCAGAGAAATGGCTTATCACAATAAACACAGACAAAACCTCCACAACACTGTTCTCCCTCGCCCCCAAGGACAAATCAGCTAACATACACCTAGGGACAACCGTTATCAAGGAAGAAAGCTACCCCACCTATCTTGGGGTGACATTTGACCAAAGGCTTACATGGAATAAGCATATTGAAAATGCAGAAGGAAAGGCCCGAAGACGACTAGGCATACTCAGAAAATTGGCAGGTACCAACTGGGGAGCAAATGAACGAAATCTAAAGAAGATTTATAGTGGAGTAATAAGACCACACTTAGAGTTTAGCTCAGCAGCATGGTCATCAGCTGCTAACTCACATCTGCAGTCCTTGGACAAGGTGCAAAATCAAGCTCTCAGGCTCATTACAGGAGCCATGAAAACTACACCAATAACAGAGATGCAGAAGGTTGCTGGATTACAGACATTGTCCCATAGAAGAGACACAAAGACCATGATCCAGATGGAAAAGTACAACAGTATGCCAACGCACCCAATGAAGGCAAGACTAGATGATCTGGCATTGGGACGTCTAAAGCGTAGCAGCTTTGTGCATCGGGGAAAAAGACTTATAAGACAGCATCAAGAAGACCTATCTATGAAGACAACACCACTGAAGCCCACCCTATACCCTGTACCATGGGAGCAGGCCAGCAGTGCCCTCCAAATTAATACGTCGGTCAGTGGTCTCACAAGTGGATGTGAGTATAATGATCTGCAAAAACGAACTGCTACATTGAGTATATCCAAGAAAGCTATCCCGATCAATCATGGATACATGCCTATACAGATGGATCAGCAACTAATGCTGTTAGGAATGGAGGTGCCGGTATCTTTATCTCATATCCTGACAACCACTATGAGACTAGGCACATTCCCACTGGTAAATTCTGTTCCAACTATACAGCTGAGGTTCAAGCTCTAGAGCAAGCTGCAAATATGATTTATAACACCAACTCTGACTGCCACCAGGTAGTCATCCTCACAGATGCACTGTCTGTCCTGCAAGCTCTCAAGGGTGGTAAACTCCCGCATCTGAGAAATGAACTAAACAAGGTAGCTGCCAAAAAGAGAACCATACTTCAGTGGGTACCATCTCATTGTGGTGTACCCGGAAATGAAAAGGCAGATAAACTTGCAAAAAAGGGAGGAGAATGTGAACAAGAAGATAATGAAGTCACATACTTTGAGAAAAAGAGAGCTATCCAGACTATAAGAAGAGAACAGAACCAACCCAAAGACGACTATCACACTCTCGACCGGCAGGGACAGATAACTATTTTTCGACTCAGGACAGGGCATAACAAACTGAATAAACACATGCACAAGTTACGATTGTCTGCTTCACCACTGTGCACATGTGGATTAAACGAACAAACTGCTGAGCATGTTCTACAGGACTGTCCTCTGTATGACCAGTTAAGAAAGATATACTGGCCCAATGACTCAACACTAAATTCAAAGCTATATGGAGTTAAAGAGGAACTTCAAACAACAGTCGAATTCATCATGAGAACTCGTCTGACGGTGTAATCATCAAAGATGCGATCGCAAGAAGAAGAAGAAGTCTTGATGGTGCACTCTGATAGACTCTTTCCTGTCTCTTGTCTTGATGGTACACTCTGATAGACTCTTTCCTGTCTCTTGTCTTGATGGTACACTCTGATAGACTCTTTCCTGTCTCTTGTCTTGATGGTGCACTCTGATAGACTCTTTCCTGTCTCTTGTCTTGATGGTGCACTCTGATAGACTATTTCCTGTCTCTTGTCTTGATGGTGCACTCTGATAGACTATTTCCTGTCTCTTGTCTTGATGGTGCACTCTGACAGACTATTTCCTGTCTCTTGTCTTGATGGTGCACTCTGACAGACTATTTCCTGTCTCTTGTCTTGATGGTGCACTCTGACAGACTATTTCCTGTCTTGATACTACACTCTGACAGACTATTTCCTGTTTTGATACTACACTCTGACAGACTATTTCCTGTCTTGATACTACACTCTGACAGACTATTTCCTGTCCATCTTTTTATGTTATATTCCCACTTATAACACTGTCTTCCTCTTGCACGTTTGCCTTCATCTCTCTCACGGCTGTTTGTGCCCTATACCAGAGCGCTCTTTTAGTTTCGGTGACAGGAATTCTGACACCGGGTATAAAATTGTGTGTGCACCGTAAAAGACTATTTTAGTTTTTGGCGGGGAAAATCAGCTGATGTGTGAGTAAAATCAGTAAAATATAAATCATTACACACTCGTTCTGGATAAACACAGCGCTAAAATTCTTTTGTGTACTATAACTTTGTTCTGTGTTCTATTTTTGATTGCATTTTTATTTCTTTGAAATTAGTTTTGACGGAGTTACAGACTTTTGAAAACAGCGTCATCATTTAAGGAAATTCATAAAATAAGTAATCTTTTTATTAATTTAATATCTTAAAAATCGGCCCATTCATTTGAGTTTATAATTATAAAGACTTCTCGAAGGGAAGCTAAAGATTATTTCCACATACTTTTTTTTTTGGTTTCATATCTTGAAAATGTGTGGTAGTCAGTTTTGTGAGTGTGGCATTACAAGAACAAGCATATTGTCACCAGATTTTATAGCATTTAAATCCCTTTAAACGCATTCCTGATACCCACAAATCTTAAATAAGGTAGTAAAAAAATAACTTTTTGTAAAGCACCATCTGTTTTTGCATTTTCATTCATTTATAATGATATTTAGCTACGTATATAAGCGTCAGAAAACATGTAAAGCTATAGATAGATTACTTCCACATAATTTGATCTATCTTTCAAGTCTTGTTAATCTTCTATTTATAATATGAATTTTTTTTTTAATTGTGTGTGAGATAAGGACTGTTCCATTGGTGTTCTTTGGTAGACAATCCTGTGCACACGACGGCTGCCAGCGAATTCTATGTAACTGTTTGTATATCTTCTTTCATTCAAAGTTACAATGCAGGTAGTAAATTTAGAGAAACCAAATTCTAAATCTAATACCATCCTTTTATCAATGGCTAGAGTCAGAGATACATATGATAATTTAGAAATATTTATGAATGGCATGAAAGCTCAGATAGAGTCACTAAAATATTTAGAGTGGGATGGTAAACAAGTTGTTGTTTTCTTATTCGGGGATTATTTCCTTGTTTTGCTGGAGACACCACAGACATGGGTATATTCCTTGAGCTCCAGACAAACCAAACATTTTCATCAAAGACATCCAGAGAGCATACAACTTGCAAACCAAAAAGTTTGGCCATGTTGATAAGAGATTACAATAGATATATGAAATATGGGAAAGGGAATAAAAGGCAAGTGGCACATTACCATAATTGTTTACACAAACCAATGTTAGAGATTGAAATTGAAAATGTAGCTCCTCCTTACCTTCATATTTTATTAGGCATTGTTTTGAAACACCACAGACTTCTAGAACAGGTAGCTGATACAATAGACGCAAAGATATTTGAGAATTCGCAAGAGATACATGCAAACATTAGTACTTTTAAGAACTTGAAGAGATTTAGTAGGAACTGGAAATAGGCAGAAGAATTAGGAGCTAAAATTGAATTTTTCAGGTAGGTATTGAACTTTGTGAGGATAAGGAGGAGACAAATAATTTTAAAGTTAGACTTGAAAATGCACAAGATGCGCTGGCCAAACTTCAGTTTCAATATCTGTGTACTAGGTCTGGTCCAGTTTGCACACACATGGACAAGGTACTAGCCAAACACAAAATCATACAACAGGCTTATAATAGCAGAGCATTTATAGGGAATCACTGCCACAGATATCTCACACAAAAAGTTTATAAAGATCTTACAAGAGCAATCATTACACAAACACTGAAAATTACAGACAAACAAGATATAACTAACATAGCTTTTATTGCCCAAGAACAATTCAACTCACTGAAAGAAGCATTTGAGAAAGTACACAACAAAATATCACACAGTAAACCAATTAGTAAAGAATCAATAACAGCATCGATAGAGACTTATATGTCTTTGTTCAGAAAGCTATTCCCTAGTAAGACAATTCATAAACAGCACATATTAGAAAAACATTGCGCAGACTGGATCAGAACTCATGATGTATGATTGAGATAATTGTTAGCTCTCGTGTTCTGGGGACAATTGGGTGTGTTATTTTAAGGTTATAAATGTGGACATGCAATTTAAACTTTCAATAATTAATGTTTGACGCATGAAACCAAAACAAAACTTTGATATCCATTTTCTGCAGGTTTTCTACTTTTGATTTCTGTAATTTGTTATGCATGTTGATTGTGACCGTTTTAGTGTAAATTGAATTAGAAACAAACCATAACAAAATGCAAAAAAAAACCCGTAAATTTTACACTATTTCAGACTATTATATCTTCTGTTCTAATTGTGATAAATGTTTGTTCTTGTTCTAAAATTTACTCTAACATTTCTAGTCTAGCTTTACGCAAAATTAAAGCCGGTATTTATAATAATAAAGTAGCATAAAAGCAATTCAAACATGTTTTGGGGACAATTGGGTGTGTTATTTTAAGGTAATAAATGTGGACTTGCAATTTAAACTTTCAATAATTAATGTTTGACGCATGAAACCAAAACAAAACTTTGATATCCATTTTCTGCAGGTTTTCTACTTTTGATTTCTGTAATTTGTTATGCATGTTGATTGTGACCGTTTTAGTGTAAATTGAATTAGAAACAAACCATAACAAAATGTAAAAAAAAAAAACGTAAATTTTACACTATTTCAGACTATTATATCTTCTGTTCTAATTGTGATAAAATGTTTGTTCTTGTTCTAAAATTTACCTCTAACATTTCTAGTCTAGCTTTACGCAAAATTAAAGCCGGTATTTATAATAATAAAGTAGCATAAAAGCAATTCAAACATGTTTTGGGGACAATTGGGTGTGTTATTTTAAGGTAATAAATGTGGACTTGCAATTTAAACTTTCAATAATTAATGTTTGACGCATGAAACCAAAACAAATCTTTGATATCCATTTTCTGCAGGTTTTCTACTTTTGATTTCTGTAATTCGTTATGCATGTTGATTGTGACCGATTTAGTGAACTTATTTCTGAATCGGATTTATATTACCGGTGATTGCAATTGCATTATAAAGAAAATGACCATAACAAAATATAAAAAAAAACAATATGGCTATACGTAAATTTTACACTATTTCAGACTATTATATCTTCTGTTCTAATTGTGATAAAATGTTTGTTCTTGTTCTAAAATTTACTCTAACATTTCTAGTCTAGCTTTACGCAAAATTAAAGCCGGTATTTATAATAAAAAAAAGGTAGCCTAAAAAATTATTGCATTCGAATTAAGAAGCTAAATCAAAAGTAAACATCGCCACATGTTTTTCCCATTAGGAAGCCCTCATAACCACGTGACCTATGTCAAAGTCAGTATGATACTATATCAATAGCGCGGTCGGGGAAAAATTTTGATGCTAACTAATTCTTAAGATCGCTCGCAAACAGCCGTAACAATGCTCTATGCCTTCTTTAAAAACTTCAATTGATTTCTTCAGATAAGGTTTGTTTATGCCATTTTTATATGTTTAAAAAGAAATAAAAAAGTTTTTTTTTTGTTAGCAGTGTCTAATCTTTATAATATCCATCTGCCTTTATTTCTGTAAGTAAAGTAATTTAAAAATTTACAACACAAATGGCCTTTTTATATGAAAAATATTTTAGCATGTGTATAACAAATTTTTATTTTTTTTATATTAAATGGTATCTGGTGCATAATCTTGTCGAGAATTCTACATACGTTCAACAAACACGGCTGTTTGCGAGCGATCTTTTAGTTATTTCCCCTTTGTCCCCGACCGCGCTATTTATAGCCCACTTGACAGGGGTCACGTGGTCAGCTTCCTAATGGGAAAAACATGTGGCGATGTTTACTTTTGATATGGCTTAATTAATGCTTTTAGGCTACTTTATTATTATAAATACCGGCTTTAATTTTGCGTAAAGCTAGACTAGAAATGTTAGAGTAAATTTTAGAACAAGAACAAACATTTTATCACAATTAGAACAGAAGATATAATAGTCTGAAATAGTGTAAAATTTACGTTTTTTTTATATTTTGTTATGGTTTGTTTATATACAATTTTCACTAAATCGGTCACAATCAACATGCATAACAAATTACAGAAATCAAAAGTAGAAAACCTGCAGAAAATGGATATCAAAGATTTGTTTTGGTTTCATGCGTCAAACATTAATTATTGAAAGTTTAAATTGCAAGTCCACATTTATTACCTTAAAATAACACACCCAATGGTCCCCAAAACATGTTTGAATTGCTTTTATGCTACTTTATTATTATAAATACCGGCTTTAATTTTGCGTAAAGCTAGACTAGAAATGTTAGAGTAAATTTTAGAACAAGAACAAACATTTTATCACAATTAGAACAGAAGATATAATAGTCTGAAATAGTGTAAAATTTACGGGTTTTTTTTTTTTTACATTTTGTTATGGTTTGTTTCTAATTCAATTTACACTAAAACGGTCACAATCAACATGCATAACAAATTACAGAAATCAAAAGTAGAAAACCTGCAGAAAATGGATATCAAAGTTTTGTTTTGGTTTCATGCGTCAAACATTAATTATTGAAAGTTTAAATTGCATGTCCACATTTATAACCTTAAAATAACACACCCAATTGTCCCCAAAACATGAGAGCTAACAATTATCTCAATCATACATCATGAGTTCTGATCCAGTCTGCGCAATGTTTTTCTAATATGTGCTGTTTATGAATTGTCTTACTAGGGAATAGCTTTCTGAACAAAGACATATAAGTCTCTATCGATGCTGTTATTGATTCTTTACTAATTGGTTTACTGTGTGATATTTTGTTGTGTACTTTCTCAAATGCTTCTTTCAGTGAGTTGAATTGTTCTTGGGCAATAAAAGCTATGTTAGTTATATCTTGTTTGTCTGTAATTTTCAGTGTTTGTGTAATGATTGCTCTTGTAAGATCTTTATAAACTTTTTGTGTGAGATATCTGTGGCAGTGATTCCCTATAAATGCTCTGCTATTATAAGCCTGTTGTATGATTTTGTGTTTGGCTAGTACCTTGTCCAAGTGTGAGCAAACTGGACCAGACCTAGTACACAGATCTTGAAACTGAAGTTTGGCCAGCGCATCTTGTGCATTTTCAAGTCTAACTTTAAAATTATCTGTCTCCTCCTTATCCTCACAAAGTGGATTTAGAATTTGGTTTCTCTAAATTTACTACCTGCATTGTAACTTTGAATGAAAGAAGATATACAAACAGTTACTTAGAATTCTTTGGCAGCCGTCGTGTGCACAGGATTGTCTACCAAAGAACACCAATGGAACAGTCCTTATCTCACAGACAATTAAAAAAAAAATTCATATTATAAATAGAAGATTAACAAGACTTGAAAGATAGATCAAATTATGTGGAAGTAATCTATCTATAGCTTTACATGTTTTCTGACGCTTATATACGTAGCTAAATATCATTATAAATGAATGAAAATGCAAAAACAGATGGTGTTTACAAAAAGTTATTTTTCTACTACCTTATTTAAGATTTGTGAGTATCAGGAATGCGTTTACAGGGATTTAAATGCTATAAAATCTGGTGACAATATGCTTGTTCTTGTAATGCCACACTTACAAAACTGACTACCACACATTTTCAAGATATGAAACCAAAAAAAAAAGTATGTGGAAATAATCTTTAGCTTCCCTTCGAGAAGTCTTTATAATTATAAACTCAAACGAATGGGCCGATTTTTAGATATTAAATTAATAAAAAGATTACTTATTTTATGAATTTCCTTAAATGATGACGCTGTTTTCAAAAGTCTGTAACTCCGTCAAAACTAATTTCAAAGAAATAAAAATGCAATCAAAAATAGAACACAGAACAAAGTTATAGTACACAAAAGAATTTTAGCGCTGTGTTTATCCAGAACGAGTGTGTAATGATTTATATTTTACTGATTTTACTCACACATCAGCTGATTTTCCCCGCCAAAAACTTAAATAGTCTTTTACGGTGCATACAAAATTTTATACCCGGTATCAGAATTCCGGTCACCGAAACTAAAAGAGCGCTCTGGTATAGGGCACAAACAGCCGTGCAAAGTCACTTTTCTCCGCGATTTGTATTTCCCTGTATTGGCATGGTGGTTATAACACTTGCTTCTCGAGGAACAGTCACAGAGTTCAAAACCAGGTTGCGCCATATCTACCTGGCTCTGCTCTTGGGTTAGGGCCAGAACGGGAACCGTTAACCACCCCCACATATAATAAAACCAAGAATGAGTATAGTCAAGTCTCTAATACTCCCCCCCCCCTCTCAACCTACGGTAGTACTAGCTTCCGGACTACCTTTATGGTCCTGCGTTCGAGTCTCCGATAAGCCTATTGTCGTGGAATATTCTAATCCACATATATAAATTATCAAGTAAATATAAAGCCTAATAAATACATATAATAAATAAAGGAAGAAGAATGGTAAAGAACAGTGCTGTCACAATGACTGTACTCGAAATCCCCTTGTTTTCTACTGCGTAAGCAAATTGTAACGTTTCACGTCGATATTAAAGGCTTTCTGCAACATACACGCGTTTCCCAAACACACAATAAAATGTGCTGCCTTTCTAAGAAAAACCTTGAAATATGCAAGTTGACCTAAATTTTAAATTCCATTCATGTCTTTTTCTACACTGCGTTACCAAAACGAACGAACAGATGGACAAAAGGATAAAGAGAGAGGGGAGGGCTGAAAATCAGGAACGCATGCAACACGCGTCGCGCGATACACAAATGCTGCCATCACGCGTGTAAGTCTACATGCACTAATTTTTTTTCAGACGGACAGTGATAAAATACACTACCCTTTCCCAGAGTTAGGTTTATAAATCATAAAAAACTCTTATTAGAAAAGATAACATTAGATGGGTTTACGGTTGAAAACATAACAGTACCCAGACAGCACATCTTCGAAACAGGAGGTAGAAAATACATATTTTGAACGCAGCCACGTAGCTCTTTTAAATTTGGATAATTGGGTTCCTTAGGGCTTGCTGACAAATAATATGTAAAACGTTACGCAAATAGTCCAGGAATTAATAAATTATACCCAAAATAAAATAGTGAGGATGCCTGACAGCATGGAATCATTTCTGCTCATAAAATTTTTTTTATAACGTGTTTGAAAAAACCTTACGTTACATAAATAGCCTACCATGTAAACTCCCCATTGATTGGAGCGCAACAAATGAAAGCCTAACCACGATTGGTCGGACTATAAATACTATCTTTCGTTGTTAGGGGAAATGGGGAAAGGTAACATTTTTTCAAACACTTGTCGAAACGGGGCCTCATTGGTCAGACTCGCTGATATACACACTTGGGAGCGTTAGTTCGAAACCACTTGTTTAAATAAGCTTGATAAAGCATCAGTGCGTTGAAGCCAGCTTATATTTGGCTCAATAAAAGCCTGGAAGATAAGCAGATGGGAATTTGTGCCAGTTTGTGCCAGAATTCATTGCTAATCAACGTATCTGTGTTTATTCGTATGAATTGTGGTAAGCTTGAACCATTCAATATCTTTTAATGAAAATTGAATGTGAATTGTTGATTTATGCCTGTATATATATGTGTAGTTCAGTGGCAAACGTGAGGTAAAGCCTGTAATGCTCCAGCCTGAACAGAGGGTGTCGGAGAAAAGTCAAACGGCATGGAATGGCCAAACAGTACACTAAGTCCCCTATAAATATTTATAACATCCCACTTCACCACATATATTGGGGTCTCGCTCTTGGGATTTTGAATCTTTCACTATTAAAAATATTGGGGGTAATTCACTTCAGGGAATATAAGAATTAAAAGGTATCCTTGGGTGGAATTAAATAAGGTTGAGCTCACGGTGCCTGTGTTGTCCATTATATATATTTAGAATTTGAATTGTTGGTTAGACATTATATAAATTTACCTGATAGACAATGGCGGACCTGGCCAAATTTCGATCTGCCGCTGTTCAGACTGCAAAAGAGTTAGGATTAGATGGGCAAGTTATGGTTGCTTATGTCACGACGGAATGTGACAAATTTATTGAACGCGAAGAAAGAAGGTTTGAAGCCGAAAGAAAGTTAGAGGCTGACAAGGAAATTAAGAGGTTGCAGATTGAGGCTGACAAAGAGGCTAAAGCATTGGAAGCCGAGGAAAGAAGACAAGCTGCAGAAAGGGAAGAGAAGAAATTAGCTGCAGAAAGGGAAGAGAAGAAATTAGCTGCAGAAAGGGAAGAGAAGAGATTAGCTGCAGAAAGGGAAGCAGAAAAGGAGGAGAAGAGATTACAAAGGGAACATGAGTTACGACTAAGGGAGTTTGAGTTTCAAGGCCATGCTCCTGAAAATGGTGCCAGTCCCTTTGCCTCTGATGCTACGGTTACTCAAGGAGCCTCAACCTCAGCTATGAATTTTCATTTAGATCATTTTGTTGAGAAAGACGATGATATAGAGAGCTACCTGAATAGGTATGAGCTATTAGCTACCACGTATGGGTTAGAGAGAGAAAGGTGGAGCTTAAAGTTATCTCAGGGACTTCGTGGGGCAGCTTATGAAGTTTTTGCAAAAATGAGCAGAGGTGATCAGGAAAATTATGACATGCTAAAGCAGGCTCTTTTGTTAAGGTATGAAAAGAATGCAGAATTCTATAGAAAAAAATTTAGGAATGCTAAACTACTGTCAGGTGAAACCTATCACCAGTTCTCTGCACGAATAGAGACATACTTGGAGAAATGGACTTCTCTGGGGAAAACCCAAGATCTTAAGGAAATGGTCCTTATAGAGCAATTAAGAGAGTCCATGGCTCCAGACCTGAGAAAGTTTCTCATGGAACAAGGTGCAGAGAGGCTGGATGAGTTGCTAAATGTTGCTGAAAGGTATCAAGCAGCTCAAGCAGAGGTAACAGGTAATAAAAAGAAACAGGTGGACAACTTTAGGGCACCACAGAACTTTAATAAATTTGATCCTAAGGATCAAAATAAAGGTAAGCACCAATTTGATAGGCCACGGTATGAAAATAAAAATAAATTCCCACAATTCGATGAAAGGAAATATAATGAAAGAAAATCTTTCAACCAAGGAAAAAGGTGGTGTAAGAATTGTCAGATGGACAATCATGACACTGACCGTTGCAGAAGGAAACCTGTGTATATGGCAACCCTTCAGGTCAGGGCGACCTCAAGACAGGAGGAGCCAGGCAAGGGAGATTTTTACATGAAAAACAAGTTGATGTATAGGAAGACTGGAGCTAGATCCAATGGTCACGGACAGCTGGTTCTTCCAAAAAGATATAGGACAGACTTAATAAGGAGCCTACATGTGAAACCAGATGGGGACCATGAGAAGATAGGTACCATCATTCAAAAGGTGGCTCACAATTATTATTGGCCCAAAGCAAGATGGGACATTGAAAATTTTGTAGAAAGGTGTAGCATAGCACATGAGGGAACACCCACAAGTGGGAACATGGATCAGGACCTGGACACGCCACGGGGCAAAATTAGGCCTGATAATAAAAAGAAAAATAGATTTGATAAAGTGGACCAAATGGAATGGGAAGCCCCTTTTCACGGACAAGCTTCACTTAACTGTTTTACAATGGCCACTATGCGGAGAGTGCAAAAAAGATGTCTTACCCCAGGATAAGCCGAAAATCCCTCAATCGGACTTAAACAAACTGGAGGAAGAAGATGTAGAGAGGAAATCTCTCATCAAGAATTTTAAGTGGGGAGACAGCCCCAAAAGAAAATTGGTAGCGGTCGTTTTGTGAATGATAATTCTGGGAGGAAAAATCATCACTATAAAGCTTCGAGTGGAAGAGACCATACCGGTGCATGGACAAATAGGTCCACACAATTAAAGGTCCATATGTAGCTTTGTTAAGAACGTGGACTGATGAAAAGGCAGAGGAAAACATTACATCTTCATACAAGTATGTGAATGAGCTGACCACTCGGTTAAAAACTGGCTGGAAACTTGCCAATGAAAATTTGAAACAAGCCAGGAAGAAACATGCTGCCTATTATAACAGGAAGGCGAAAGACAGAAATTTGGCTGTGGGAGAGAAGGTACTGCTTCTTTTGCCCGGGAGTCAGAATAAGTTAAAAATTGGATGGCAGGGTCCATATACAGTTTTAGAGAAGGTGTCTAGAACAAATTATAAGATAGATAAGAAGGGGAAAGAAAAAATCTATCATGTGAATCTCCTGAAGAAATATTTGGAAAGAGAACATCAGGAAGAGACACACTTGTTGACCTTGTCCATCGCCATGGAGATGAAAAAGGAACCACTTTCATCATTTGAATATCCATTACACCCCTGTGAGACAGCAGCCCAGGTGAAAATCAGTACACATTTAACGAAAACTCAGAAAGAGAGAGTGCAACAGGTTCTAAATAATCATGCAGAGGTGTTAACAGACCGACCAGGGCATACAAACCTATTGGAATATGATATGAAACTGATAGACTCCACACCTGTCTGTATGAAACCATATTCGATTCCGTTTGCTAAGGAGAAAGCTTTGAAGGAAGAAATAGACTATCTGTTGAAGGAAGGAATTATTTCGCACAGTGAGTCTTCGTATAGTTCCGGGGTGGTACTCTTAAGGAAGCCCTCTGGAGAACATAGACTCTGTATAGATTACAGGAGACTGAATGCTATTACAGAAGGACAGGTGGATCCATTGCCGGATACAAATCAGCTGTTTGCCAGACTAAATAAAGCTAAATATTTCTCAAAAGTGGATCTGAGTAAAGGATACTATCAGATTCCAGTAAAGCCTGAGGTTAGACCATACCTAGCTTTTAGTACCTCAGAAGGACACTATGAGTTTAATAGATTGCCATTTGGATTGAAGAATGCGCCTAGTGTCTTCTCTAGAATGATGAGAAAATTATTGGATCCTCTGAATAATCCCTGTATAACAAATTTTATGGATGATATCCTTATAGCAACAGAAACATTTGAGGAACACATTGACTCTCTGAACATGCTGTTTGATCGACTTAGGGAGGCAAATTTAACAGCCCGTCCAACCAAATGTTGCGTTGGATGTAAAGAATTGGAATTTTTGGGACACACAGTTTATCAGGGAAATATGACCCCTGACCCAAAGAATTTAGAAAAACTACAGAAAGCCCCGAGACCACAAACCAAGAAGGACGTGAGATCCTTTGTCTCATTATGTGGTTTCTACCAGAAGTATATCAAAAACTTTAATTCCATATGTGCACCGTTAACTGAATTGACACGTAAAGGACTTCCAGATCGCATTACATGGACACCACAATGTGAAATGACTTACCAAGAATTGAAGGAAAAGCTCACAAGTAAACCCATTTTGAAATTACCTGACTTAAGTCAAGAATTCATAGTAAGGACGGATGCAAGTAATATTGGGTTAGGTGCAACTCTACTACAGAAATCAGATGCATTGGATGGGGAATTAAGCCCAGTGGCATATGCTAGCAGAAAGTTGAATAAAGCTGAAATCAACTACTCAACTAGCGAAAAAGAATGTCTTGCAGTAATATGGGCGATAAAGAAATTCAATATTTATCTATATGGGAAGGCATTTAAGTTGCAAACAGATCACAAACCTTTATCGTTTCTAGCACAGGCTAAGCATGAGAACTCTAGGTTACTCCGATGGTCTTTGCTTCTGGCTCCATATAATTTTAGCATTGAGTATATATCTGGAAAAACCAATTTGGGAGCGGATTTTTTAAGCCGCCATCCGTGTGATGAGAATCACCGTAAACCCCAGAAATAATAATAAATTTCTCTATGTGTATATAGAATAAAGGACTGACATATAATGTCTGTTTTAAGAGGGGAGGTGTCGTGGAATATTCTAATCCACATATATAAATTATCAAGTAAATATAAAGCCTAAAAAATACATATAATAAATAAAGGAAGAAGAATGGTAAAGAACAGTGCTGTCACAATGACTGTACTCGAAATCCCCCTTGTTTTCTACTGCGTAAGCAAATTGTAACGTTTCACGTCGATATTAAAGGCTTTCTGCAACATACACGCGTTTCCCAAACACACAATAAAATGTGCTGCCTTTCTAAGAAAAACCTTGAAATATGCAAGTTGACCTAAATTTTAAATTCCATTCATGTCTTTTTCTACACTGCGTTACCAAAACGAACGAACAGATGGACAAAAGGATAAAGAGAGAGGGGAGGGCTGAAAAATCAGGAACGCATGCAACACGCGTCGCGCGATACACAAATGCTGCCATCACGCGTGTAAGTCTACATGCACTAATTTTTTTTCAGACGGACAGTGATAAAATACACTACCCTTTCCCAGAGTTAGGTTTATAAATCATAAAAAAACTCTTATTAGAAAAGATAACATTAGATGGGTTTACGGTTGAAAACATAACAGTACCCAGACAGCACATCTTCGAAACAGGAGGTAGAAGAAATTGCATATTTTGAACGCAGCCACGTAGCTCTTTCAAATTGGTATATTTGGGTTCCTTAGGGCTTGCTGACAAATAATATGTAAAACGTTACGCAAATAGTCCAGGAATTAATAAATTATACCCAAAATAAAATAGTGAGGGTGCCTGACAGCATGGAATCATTTCTGCTCATAAATTTTTTTTTATAACGTGTTTGAAAAAAATTTACGTTACATAAATAGCCTACCATGTAAACTCCCAATTGATTGGAGCGCAACAAATGAAAGCCTAACCACGATTGGTCGGACTATAAATACTATCTTTCGTTGTTAGGGGAAATGGGGAAAGGTAACATTTTTTCAAACACTTGTCGAAACGGGGCCTCATTGGTCAGACTCGCTGATATACACACTTGGGAGCGTTAGTTCGAAACCACTTGTTTAAATAAGCTTGATAAAGCATCAGTGCGTTGAAGCCAGCTTATATTTGGCTCAATAAAAGCCTGGAAGATAAGCAGATGGGAATTTGTGCCAGTTTGTGCCAGAATTCATTGCTAATCAACGTATCTGTGTTTATTCGTATGAATTGTGGTAAGCTTGAACCATTCAATATCTTTTAATGAAAATTGAATGTGAATTGTTGATTTATGCCTGTATATATATGTGTAGTTCAGTGGCAAACGTGAGGTAAAGCCTGTAATGCTCCAGCCTGAACAGAGGGTGTCGGAGGCCAAACAGTACACCTAAGGTCGTTGTTTTTCTGCCTGCCTAGTATTCTAATTCTTATGATCGACGGGTTTAAACCGTTTTAGTCAAGACTGGTTGAGATGCGTTCAGCGAAAATGAATGAATGAATTGTTCATTACTAATGTTTCACTGACCTCATCTGGTTATCGGGTCATGTGACAGAAAAGGCATTCCTTTAAACCGCCTACAACTCACTCTACGCATCTCTTACACGTACAGACGGTTGATGCACTGAGCGCTCAGTGACTCGGAACTGAATGTGGCATGTCTACGATGACCTTCGTAACAAGAGTTCACACAGGCCAGGGTCACTGTCCGTTGCGAATGTTTGTAGAGCTTTCCATTTTAAAACGACACACACCCCCCATCTCTGAATTTCTTTGCTCATATTGTAAGGGCCCCGTAGTTCCCAGGGGTATAAGAGGGGAAAAAATGACTACTGCTAACATGACGATAATAGATCTAAAGGTCTTTTATTTTTGGACATGCGCTCTAATATAACCGCTGTTGCAAAAGTCGCTGTTGCAGAAGTCACTGTTGCAAAAGTCACTGTTGCAGAAGTCACAGTTGCAGAAGTCGCTGTTGCAGAAGTCACTGTTGCAGAAGTCCCTGTAGCAGAAGTCACAGTTGCAGAAGTCGCTGTTGCAGAAGTCCCTGTTGCAGAAGTCACTGTTGCAGAAGTCACTATTGCAGAAGTCACAGTTGCAGAAGTCACAGTTGCAGACGTCACTGTTGCAGACGTCACAGTTGCAGAAGTCACTGTTGCAAGAGCAGATGAAAACTTTGGTAGGCCCTACAGGTTTTGTTGCAAGCGACCAACTGCAGTGGTGGTTTTGGTCCATGTCTCCAAATGGAGCAAAGGCGAAAAGACGATGGCGGTATTAGTACGGGCCGTTTAAGAAAGGTTAAAGTTTGGTTAACGTCTATTCCTTTTTGAACAAGATACGGCGACTACAACAGTGGTATCTTAAAGAAATGGTCAGTGGCTTAATTACCCTGCAGGATAGCGGAGAATGGATTATGCGGGACGATGTTTTACGATAATGTTTATGCAGTACCTGATCCCTTTAACCTTTATCTGCTGTTACTAGGAGGTTTTGTTGTACTTTCTGCTAACGAATTTACACTGGAATACTTTGGGTATGAGAAGCAGATGTAGATCAAGGAGACGAGATCTGGAGACAGAATGGCGAAGAACTCATGGAAAGACCTTAACGCGACAAGAGGGATTAAAATGTTTTTTCCTGAAGGCCTATGCTATTTTGGTAACTAAAGGGTATTGAACGATTGAAAGAATTTATACTGAAATAATAAAGTACCGTATGTAATGAAGGTGGATGCAAGAAAGGATGCCTAGATGTGGAACATATGGATAAAGGATTACTCACAACTGATAAGTATAGATGTGGATATAATTTCATCATACATTTTCCCCAACTCGTTCCTTACAGAACATGGGGATACCCCTTTAGCTGAGGCGCTAAAGTATTCATGTAGTTTTGCAGAGGTGGTCTCTGTCGCAAATGTTTTTAAACGATGAGATTCCCAGCCATATGCACCACCTTCAATCAGTCGCTTCGTACAAAAATGTCTGTGGGGGCAGTAGTTCTACCCTACTATATCTTCGTCTCTTCAGAGACCCCCTGGAACTATCAGGGGTCAGATATGGAAATGAATGAACTGAAAACACAGAACTGCTGAGAGGTCGTCAAATGTCACAGGTAACTGGGGACAGAGTACTTTTGCGTAAAACGGGCCTTTGTCACTTTTTTTTTTTATAAACGAGTAGTCACGCGCCAAACATGGCGGGGAAATAATTGTGTGCTTTTTTCTGGCGCATGTTCTCATGATAGCACTGATTCTCATTAATGTGGATTCATTGGTTATGGGGGTTATGGAGCAACACGTACAAATGGCATGGGGAGAAGTGAAATAAAGCCAACGGACAGACAAATTTGACTAATTAATTAACAGCTGTTTGATCACTTTGTTTTGTAAATGCTAAGATATTTTTTTTTCTATCTTTCCTTCATGGTGCGTATAACGTTTCCGAAACATTATTTAAGGGCGTATCGACCTGAGCGACGAAATTGACCGTGTTACTGCAAATGTAAAGAATTCCATTCTTTATTCATAATTACCCGATTTACAAATGAGGAAAATTCAAGAAATTATGTCAAAAATAAAACATCCGCCATTATTAAGGATGGAGACAATAAGTGCGTTTTTTTTCAACAGACGCTAAATAGTTCCCATTCCGAAAAATGCTCCATGACAAAAATGGCAACTTTGGTGGGAAAATATATTAGTACTAGCAATAACCCGTCAAACTTGACGGGTGTTTAATTATAGTGTGCTGTTTCCGTTCCCGGATGAGCAGATAGAAGTACATTCTTAGAGTGTTTTTGGTTTCTTTCCATCATACAGTGTAATCAAACTGTTCATGAACACCGTCATTTGAACGCTTTTCTTTGTTGATTGTAACTAATTTCGGGAGAGCACATATAATGGACACTATACAATTTTTCAACACGGTTGCATTCCTCAGCTGTGACCAACGTACACACGGCGAGAATTATGTTATTTTAGATTCAATTTAAAACTTCTTTGATGACAACATTTCGTGTGAAAGTGCGTGGATTTTTTTTCAAAGAGTGTTCCCTGATAATAAGTGGTTTTAACAAAAACTTTCAAGTTTTCATGATTTGTACATCGGGTGAGGGCTCATGCACACCAATTTTTACGCACTTTTTCTTTGTCGAGCGCTACTAATTTCGTGAAAAAATAAAAAAATAAATAAAACCAAAGTATTTGTTTTACATAACACCTACTCCGCGCAAGTTGCACACCGTGCGTTGCGCACTTTTTTTTTTCTGGCGCGAGTTACTATTTTGAGTGAGACCGACCGACTAACATACATCGGTAATTATGTTAGTTGGGATGGGATGGTTAATGTTACAGTTTATAAGGTTTACGAGCACAAAAACATGCTTTATAAATTGAAAACAAACCTTTATAACTATTACTGTTTTTTTTTTAAATGAAAATACCACTGCTTGCAAACAGACCCTTACAGAGTCCCCATGTTCCAAAAGACATATAAACATAAGTAAGACGGAGGAAGAGGTAAATGTGAAAGATGAAGCGAAGGAGATCTAACATTAAACATTTTAAAACTATAAGAATAATAAATGAGACTTGACGATGTCAACTATTCAGTATTATAATCCTCGCAATCGTATGCTACTGTTAGTGGCGTAGCTAATGCCCTGGCGGACCGGGCACATCCATGGGGTGGGGGGGGGGTGGGGGGGAGAAAGCACGTATTGGTCGTAAGGTACAACAGGTAAAGGTAGACCCATAGCCAATACTGCCGTAGGGGAGAGAAGTGTTAAAGACTTCACCATACTAAGTCCAGCATCGACAGGTGGCATGACCAGTTCCCTTCCTCGCTGCCCTTTCCTTCCCTAGCTTAAAGTGAGGTACCCATTTACAGCTGGGTAGACTGGAACGTGTCGGTGCCGTGATTCGAACCCAGCACCTTTGCCGAGAGAAACGAGCGCTCGAACCACTCTGTGAATCGGACGCTCGATCGTGTAAGGTACCTTTCTAATATCCTTTGTTGCTGTCTTCAACGTTATTGCATGTCTCAGTTTCTGGATATAGAAATCAAAAGGATAAAAAGGAGATATGGAAACATCTTGAGGCAATGGCACAGGACTAGAAGATCAGACACAAATTTGTTAAAAACCTGTGCTTACTGTGGAGCTGAAGGGGTGTTGATGATGGTGATGATGGTCATGATGATGGTGATGATGATGATGGTGATGATGGTGGTGGTGACGATGGTGGTGACGATGGTGATGATGATGTTGATGATGATGGTGGTGATGATGAAGAAGTAATTAGTTACACATTGGATACAGATTTATCGCATCCCGGTTACAGTTGTTGAGCCCAATATATGAAGGAAAAAGGTAGTCCCATTGCGGATACTGCCGTAGAGTAGTGAAGGGCTAGAGACTACAATATATTATTCCAGCATCGGCAGGTGGGGGTGCCCAGTTCATTTCCTCGCTACCGTTTCCTTCTCTAACTAGTGAGAAAATTCAGTAACACATTCACAGCTGGGTAGACTGGAGCGTGTCGATACCATCAATCAAACTCGGCACCTTTGCCTCGATAGGCCAGCGCTCTAACTACTCATATTAAATTGTGCCCGAGGGCCCCTTAATTTATAGTTACGCCACTGGCTCCTATCCCAGACAAGAGACAGGAATAGTGAGATAAACTAGCATGTCATCCAATACATAACTGTGAAACACAAGCTGATTATTCAGCAAATGGGAATAACCTATTAAGACAGAAAGCGATGTGGCCAAGACAATACATACAGGAAAGCAGCCTCCGCAATCTATGGTCCGAGAAGAACGATCACATGTGCACAGCTGCGCTCGTGACTAGGTGAAAAGTACCGATAATTCCACAGATGTGTACCAACAAATTGTTATTCTGGAGCGTGAAGCTACTGAGTTTCGATCCCAGTAATTGTGCCGCGAGGGAAGAGAGGTCTAACCGATTAGCCAATGGGACGCGGATCACCTGAAGAAGACAACTAGAAATGACAAAATGTTCAGATCCAGTCTTTAAAATTTGTCAAAGTGGTATGAGGTCTCGCGATGTCCCCTTCCGCCCCCCCCCCCCCCCCCTTTTTTTTCACCAGGTGCTGAACTTAATGTACTCTTACGAGCCTCAATTTAATACTATTGAGTTGGACCACACAATACATTTATGTTTCTCAAATTCACTGTAGATATTTTTTTGTTTGTATCTATAATGAAGTACAGATGGGCACACAATGAGCTGTTTTTGAAAAAGGAAGAGACCAAAGGAAAACTATCAGTTTTATATAAGCTAATAATTTTTTACTTTGACACTTTGTTTCGTTGTTCATTTTTTAAAGTGTTAAGGTTTTTTTTATCTTTAAAAAAATTAAAAAATAAAAAAAACTTGGCCCCTCCCACAAGTCGACGCCCGGTGACCGCATCACCCAAGAGCCGGCCTTGCAAACAGCATTAATTAGTCGAACATACAAGTCCTGAGTAATGTACCTTGGCTTATCAATGATGCAAGATTTAAAACTATAAGGGGCAATTAATCTTGAAAGTATATCACATGTTACCGCAATACGTATACTCTGAGTTAGTTGCTTATCCTTTACAGGACGTGGCAATCAACCCCAGCTTTTATTGGCTGTTTGTGATTTTTCTAGGCAATTTATTTCATTCAGTAGTTTGCCGTTGCTTTCTAAACGGTACGGCGCTTATACCATTGTTAAAAATCCACACAAAGCGATCTGCTACCAAACCGCCTGCAGCAGGTTTCGAACCTGGTATATCTGGATTATGAAACTGCGTTCATATCCATTAGGCCACAGACGCCGACATATACTCTGAACAGCAAAATAATCTACTTTAAAGTACCTGACCCTAAAAAGAAACCTCAAGTACAAAATAATTAACCTGTGTTTACACTGCGAACGAATTCTATACAATAAGTAACATTTACGTTATATATAACTTTTTACAAGATGTGAGAAGAAGATTCCGCCGGATGGGACGCACACTGAGAAATAGCAGCTTATAGCACTGCAAGGTGGTCCTTGTATTAGAATCACCAGAGTAAGAAAAATAGGGGGGAGACCAAACAAAATCACAAAAAGAATGGAATCAAAGGCATGAAGTGAATGCTTAATGTCCTAACTCCATTCTTCATGTGTGAAGTGAATATGAGAGAAGCTAGAGATGGATAGGACATACATTAAGGAAACCTGCCGATAGTTACGCCTATTACCAAGCAATCCTTGTTCTGCAATCCCCACGGTATAAGAAGCAGAGGACGACCGAACAACACATGGAGAAGAGAGGTGGAAACAGAAATGAAAATGATGTAAAGACCATCGGCTGAAAGCGCACGACAGAAAGATTTATCGTACTTTAGTTGGAGGCATATGCTCCATAGGGAGATAAATGATTAAAGGAATGAATGAAGTGAATAAAGAAAACACGGAGAGACGAAGGACAGCACTGGACATTAAGGCGTAACGTGTAGCCTATATGTGGAAGGCCTATGCTCCAATGACATAAAAATGTAGGCCTAATTAACGAATTATCTATAACTTTAGAATGAAAAAAAAAAATTGGTGAAAAACTACTTACCCCGACATATCTATGACAGGAAAACTTAAAAAAAAGCTATAAATTACACATATTAAAACAACCTATAGGCTATGTATATCTATAACCTGAGTTAAAAAATATAAGTCCAGGTTAACTTACCTTGACGTATTAAGCACAAACTACCTTCACGCATCCATTCCCCCCAGCAACCAGTTTCGTCCATTTGAAAATCGGTAAACTTTATTTGACCCCACTCTAAGTTGTAATAACAACAGCTACAGGCATGGGAAATATCCAAACGCACATAAGCATAACTGCTTGCTGTACAGACATCACAAAAGCTAACATGTCCCGCTCAGGCAAAGTGGAGCAGGGTTCATAGCTTCGACCTTGACCTCCTCCCGCGGACCAGCGGTTGTGCCTCTCTCGTGTTTCTCAAAATGCGATAACAATAATTCAGTACTTGCACACTTGTAAACACCACTACATGTCCGTGCCTGCATCTTAAACGGGAAGGTGTAAATGAACTTATCCCGGACATTTCGTTCCGCCCCCTACCCAACCCAATATCTATCCCCTTTTTTTTTAAACTTTAAAAAATTTAATGTAGCACCCCCTCCCTTTACACCCATCCTCTAATCCAGTGTTTCTCAACCCTGATAGTAGCAACGCCCCCTTTTGACAACTAATATTTTAAAAAGCCCCCCCCCCCACCCTTTTAGCACCCCCTTGCTCTTTATCGTGTATACACAAACACACACACACATATACATATATTCCACCATACGTTTAAAAAAGCAATACAGTTAATGAGTTATCTTTTCTTATTATATAAAGAAAAAGAGAAAGCACATTTATAAAAGCTTAGTTATATTAAATATGTGTTTAAGTACGGAATTATATACACCACAAGTTCATTATCCTTGAATTACAAATTGGCGGAGCATATCATATAAAATTTGTTCTTACAACTCTATAACTATTATAATCATATCATTTTAATAGCGCCTAAATGACTGCATACACAGGGTGTTTATAAAGTTACTGTGCAGTGAAATATACGCCCGGGCGAGACTACGTCACCAAAAACACCCTGTTTTCAATGGCTAACACCATTTCCTTTCAGCAATGAAACCGTGAATATAACAACAACTTGTGTAATGCTGCACACGGGACGGGATTGTGGAACACATAATATCATGACGTAAATTTGCATCATACGTGACGTAATTGCTTGCCTCGAAGTCATTTTGTAGCTCAATTAATTCTTCTTGTAAATGTTGACTAACTTGTTCCACGTCTGATTCAAACGGATTAATCACCCAATCCGATATTATTAGTTCTTGCAAGTCTTTAAATCTTATGCTCATATCATTTTTAATAGCCCCCAAATGAGTGCAATAAACCTCTAAATCTGAATCTTTAAGCCTGTCCCCACCTAACTGCAGTAAACATGGAAAATGAGAAAGTTCTCGGCGACTAAGATTATTTTTATATAATGTCAATTTGTTGATGAACCCCATGATAATTCCTTTCACTTTAATCAGACTGATCTCATTTCCTTGTAGCTTAAGAAGAACCTCATTTAACTTTTCAAATATATCTGAAAGATAGGCCACATCGTTTCGCAATACTTCTCTTTCGATGCTAAATTCTTCTTTGATTGAATCAAAAAACTCTACTGTCTCCTGACAATGGTCTCGGCGACTAAGATTATTTTTATATAATGTCAATTTGTTGATGAACCCCATGATAATTCCTTTCACTTTAATCAGACTGATCTCATTTCCTTGTAGCTTAAGAAGAACCTCATTTAACTTTTCAAATATATCTGAAAGATAGGCCACATCGTTTCGCAATACTTCTCTTTCGATGCTAAATTCTTCTTTGATTTAATCAAAAAACTCTACTGTCTCCTGACAATGGTAACATCCCAGGTACTAAAATTTTGCCTTTGGAATCCTTGAAACACTCCATGGGACGCAGGGCAAATAAAAACTATCGTGTTACAAGCTATGCGAAGGGGAATATCTTTTGTAATTGTTTCATATTGATTATTGTAAAAATGTACACAACGCCCCCCTGAATGGAAGTAGCGACCCCCATGTCGTGGAATATTCTAATCCACATATATAAATTATTAGGTAAATATGAAGCCTAACAAATAAAATTAATAAAGAAATGAGCAATGGTAAAATAACAGTGCTGTCACAAAGAATGTACTCGAAATCCCCCTTGTTTTCTGCTACGTCTGCAAATTGTAACGCTTTCACGTTGATAGTAAAAGCTTACTGTATTATTACCCGCTTTCTTCAATGAAACGTGTGCTGCATTTCTAAGAAAAACATTGAGAGGCCCTGCGTAATGACCTAAATTAATCCTAACATTAATTATATTACGTTACCAAAACGAACGAACAGATGGACTCAAGTAGAAAAGGATAGCGGGAAGGGAGAGGCAGAAAGCCGAACACTAAACACGCTTCGCGCGATACACAAATGCTGCCATCACGCGTGTAAGACTACAAGCACTAACTTTTTCGGACGGACAGTGATAAATTCATTACCCTTCCCAGAGTTAGGTTTTAAAATCATAAAAAACGCTTATTAGGAAAGATAACAATAGATGGGTTTACGTTTGAAAACATAACAGTACCCAGACAGCACATCTTCGAAACAGGAGGTAGAAGAAAATACATATTTTGAACGCAGCCACGTAGCTCTTTTAAATCTGTATTATTGGGTTCCTTAGGGCTTGCTGACAAAGAATATGTAAAACGTTACGCAAATAGTCCAGGAATTAATAAATTATACCCAGAATAAAATATTGGGGGTGCCTGACAGCATAAAATCATTTCTGCTCATAAGATTTTTTTTATAACGTGTTTGAAAAAAATTTACGTTACAGAAATAGCCTACCATGTAAACTCCAAATTGATTGGAGCGCAACAAATGAAAGCCTAACCACGATTGGTCGGACTATAAATACTATCTTTCGTTGTCAAGGGAGACGGGGAAGGGTAACATTTTTTTCAAACACTTGTCGAAACGGGGCTCATTGGTCAGACTCGCTGATATACACACTTGGGAGCGTTAGTTCGAAACCACTTGTTTAAATAAGCTTGATAAAGCATCAGTGCGTTGAAGCCAGCTTATATTTTGCTAAATAAAAGCCTGGAAGATAAGCAGATGGGAATTTGTGCCAGTTTGTGCCAGAATTCATTGCTAATCAACGTATCTGTATTTATTCGTAAGAATTGTGGTAAGCTTGAACCATTCAATATCTTTTAATGAAAATTGAATGTGAATTGTTGATTTATGCCTGTATATATATGTGTAGTTCAGTGGCAAACGTGAGGTAAAGCCTATAATGCTCCAGCCTGAACAGAGGGTGTCGGAGAGAAGTAAAAAGGCATGGAATGGCCAAACAGTACACTGACACCTGGATGATTGACTAGAAAGAAATAATGCTGGAAGTGCAGAGGCGTAGTAACCATTAAGAAGGGTAATACTGGAATAAAGTATTTCAAATGAAGCTGACAGTTGGCCTAATGCTCTGAACTCAATGTTTGTGCTGTGTTGTGATCAGTGTAACAAGAGAGTTTAAGTTAGTTATGAAGTAGAAGGTACATCCTTCTTGATTTCAGGGACCGTGGTCTTGATGGTAGTGAGCAGCACCTGGTCAGAGCTTTGCTGAATCCTGAGTCGGACAGCATACTCCTTGGTCTTTTTAGCTATCAGTGAGGTGTCTCCTGAACCCAGAGGAGAATTCGAGCAGAGGAATCCTTTCCTGCCGCCATCACGCCAGATAAGCGAATTGGCCAGCTGAGCTCAACATTATGTCCCCTCATCTTGAAATGACTTTGTAAAAATAATATTAAGAGGGGAAATTAATTGTCTTAATATCAGGAACTGAGAACATCTCCAATACTAATTTCCTTAAGACAAACTATTGAAGTCATGATGACAACTACCAACAGAGCTTGAACAAAACAAAACCAGTATTACCTCATACTACTATTACACAACTGACACACATAGGATATTTTTAATAATATATGTCACTACCAGATTCATATTAATACATTCTGTACATAACTTGTAATTAACATTGATTGTGATTCCTGGTTCCTTTGTCTTTGAATCAGGACACACATATGCCTTTATGATAGAAATGAATACATATTGTTATTTGAAAAGTTACGAGTGTCTCCTGTAAGATATTCTCATAGAGTGTTATATGTATGTGAGTGTCACAGTGTTGTCAAGAGTAGTGGATTAAATTAAATTGTTTATCTGTCTGTTGTTGTGACTTACACTTCACCATACTCATACCCTAGACACATAACGTAGCATCACACTATTCCAGAATAATTCTGACTGAGATATAGAGATATGTGGTAGCAAGTAAGGTTATCTATAATACACTACTCTTAATAGATATAGATACCTTCACAGCTGATCTCAGTCAGTACACTAAGTCCCCTATAAATATTTACAACATCCCACTTCACCACAATATTGGGGTCTCGCTCTTGGGATTTTGAATCTTTAACTATTAAAAATATTGGGGGTAATTCACTTCAGGGAATATAAGAATTAAAAGGTATCCTTGGGTGGAATTAAATAAGGTTGAGCTCACGGTGCCTGTGTTGTCCATTAGAGATTGAATTGTTGGTTAGACATTGTATAAATTTACCTGATAGACAATGGCGGACGTGGCCAAATTTCGATCTGCTGCGGTTCAGACTGCAAAAGAGTTAGGATTAGATGGGCAAGTTATGGTTGCCTATGTCACGACGGAATGTGACAAATTTATTGAACGCGAAGAAAGAAGATTAGAAAAAGAAGCCGAAAGAAGGTTAGAGGCTGAAAGGGAAATTAAGAAGTTACAGTTTGAGGCTGAGGCTGAGACTAAGAGGTTGCAGATTGAGGCTGACAAAGAGGCTAAGAAATTGGAAGCAGAAGAGAAGAAATTAGCTGCAGAAAGGGAAGCCGAGGAAAGAAGACAGGCTGCAGAAAGGGAAGAGAAGAGATTAGCTGCAGAGAGGGAAGCAGAAAAGGAGGAGAAGAGATTACAAAGGGAACATGAGTTACGACTAAGGGAGTTTGAGTTTCAAGGCCATGCTCCTGAAAATGGTGCCAGTCCCTTTGCCTCTGATGCTACGGTACTCAAGGAGCCTCAACCTCAGCTATGAATTTTCATTTAGATCATTTTGTTGAGAAAGACGATGATATAGAGAGCTACCTAAATAGGTATGAACTATTAGCTACCACGTATGGGTTAGAGAGAGAAAGGTGGAGCTTAAAGTTATCTCAGGGACTTCGTGGGGCAGCTTATGAAGTTTTTGCAAAAATGAGCAGAGGTGATCAGGAAAATTATGACATGCGAAAGCAGGCTCTTTTGTTAAGGTATGAAAAGAATGCAGAATTTTATAGGAAAAAATTTAGGAATGCTAAACTACTGTCAGGTGAAACCTATCACCAGTTCTCTGCACGAATAGAGACATACTTGGAGAAATGGACTTCTTGGGGAAAACCCAAGATCTTAAGGAAATGGTCCTTATAGAGCAACTAAGAGAGTCCATGGCTCCAGACCTGAGAAAGTTTCTCATGGAACAAGGTGCAGAGAGGCTGGGTGAGTTGCTAAATGTTGCTGAAAGGTATCAAGCAGCTCAAGCAGAGGTAACAGGTAATAAAAAGAAACAGGTGGACAACTTTAGGGCACCACAGAACTTTAATAAATTTGATCCAAAGGATCAAAATAAAGGTAAGCACCAATTTGATAGGCCACGGTATGACAATAAAAATAAATTCCCACAATTCGATGAAAGGAAATATAATGAAAGAAAATCTTTCAACCAAGGAAAAAGGTGGTGTAAGAATTGTCAGATGGACAATCATGACACTGACCGTTGCAGAAGGAAACCTGTGTATATGGCAACCCTTCAGGTCAGGTCGACCTCAAGACAGGAGGAGGATATTATGTTAGATACCACTCCAGAAGAGATGAGGAAGGCACAGGCTGGGGATAAAACACTCAAGCCTTGTTTCAGAAAATTGTCAACTTGTCATACAACTCCAGGCAAGGGAGATTTTTACATGAAAAACAAGTTGATGTATAGGAAGACTGGAGCTAGATCCAAAGGTCAAGAACAGCTGGTTCTTCCAAAAAGATACAGGACAGAATTAATAAGGAGCCTACATGTGAAACCAGATGGGGACCATGAGAAGATAGGTACCATCATTCAAAAGGTGGCTCACAATTATTATTGGCCCAAAGCAAGATGGGACATTGAGAATTTTGTAGAAAGGTGTAGCATAGCACATGAGGGAACACCCACAAGTGGGAACATGGATCAGGACCTGGACACGCCCCGGGGCAAAATTAGGCCTGATAATAAAAGAGATATAGATTTGATAAAGTGGACCAAATGGAATGGGAAGCCCCTTTTCACGGACAAGCTTCACTTAACTGTTTTACAATGGCCACTATGCGGAGAGTGCAAAAGGATGTCTTACCCCAGGATAAGCCGACAATCCCTCAATCGGACTTAAACAAACTGAGGAAGAGGATGTAGAGAGGAAATCTCTCATCAAGAATTTTAAGTGGGGAGAAAGCCCCAAAAGAAAAATTGGTAGCGGTCGTATTGTGAATGATAATTCTGGGAGGAAAAATCATCACTATAAAGCTTCGAGTGGAAGAGACCATACCGGTGCATGGACAAATAGGTCCACACAATTAAAGGTCCATATGTAGCTTTGTTAAGAACGTGGACTGATGAAAAGGCAGAGGAAAACATTACATCTTCATACCAGTATGTGAATGAGCTGACCACTCGGTTAAAAACTGGCTGGAAACTTGCCAATGAAAATTTGAAACAAGCCAGGAAGAAACATGCTGCCTATTATAACAGGAAGGCGAAAGACAGAAATTTGGCTGTGGGAGAGAAAGTACTGCTTCTTTTGCCCGGGAGTCAGAATAAGTTACAGATTGGATGGCAAGGTCCATATACAGGTTTAGAGAAGGTGTCTAGAACAAATTATAAGATAGATAAGAAGGGGAAAGAAAAAATCTATCATGTGAATCTCCTGAAGAAATATTTGGAAAGAGAACATCAGGAAGAGACACACTTGTTGACCTTGTCCATCGCCATGGAGATGAAAAAGGAACCACTTTCATCATTTGAATATCCATTACACCCCTGTGAGACAGCAGCACAGGTGAAAATCAGTACACATTTAACGAAAACTCAGAAAGAGAGAGTGCAACAGGTTCTAAATGATCATGCAGAGGTGTTAACAGACCGACCAGGGCATACAAACCTATTGGAATATGATATGAAACTAATAGACTCCACACCTGTCTGTATGAAACCCTATTCGATTCCGTTTGCTAAGGAGAAAGCTTTGAAGGAAGAGATAGACTATCTGTTGAAGGAAGGAATTATTTCGCACAGTGAGTCTTCGTATAGTTCCGGTGTTGTACTCTTAAGGAAGCCTTCTGGAGAACATAGACTCTGTATAGATTACAGGAGACTGAATGCTATTACAGAAGGACAGGTGGATCCATTGCCGGATACAAATCAGCTGTTTGCCAGACTAAATAAAGCTAAATATTTCTCAAAAGTGGATCTGAGTAAAGGATACTATCAGATTCCAGTAAAGCCTGAGGTTAGACCATACCTAGCTTTAGTACCTCAGAAGGACACTATGAGTTTAATAGATTGCCATTTGGATTGAAGAATGCGCCTAGTGTCATCTCTAGAATGATGAGAAAATTATTGGATCCTCTGAATAATCCCTGTATAACAAATTTTATGGATGATATCCTTATAGCAACAGAAACATTTGAGGAACACATTGACTCTCTGAACATGCTGTTTACTCGACTTAGGGAGGCAAATTTAACAGCCCGACCAACCAAATGTTGCGTTGGATGTAAAGAATTGGAATTTTTGGGACACACAGTTTATCAGGGAAACATGACCCCTGACCCAAAGAATTTAGAGAAACTACAGAAAGCCCCGAGACCACAAACCAAGAAGGACGTGAGATCCTTTGTCTCATTATGTGGTTTCTACCAGAAGTATATCAAGGACTTTAATTCCATATGTGCACCGTTAACTGAATTGACACGTAAAGGACATCCAGATCGCATTACATGGACACCACAATGTGAAATGACTTACCAAGAATTGAAGGAAAAGCTCACAAGTAAGCCCATTTTGAAATTACCTGACTTAAGTCAAGAATTCATAGTAAGGACGGATGCAAGTAATATTGGGTTAGGTGCAACTCTACTACAGAAATCAGATGCATTGGATGGGGAATTAAGCCCAGTGGCATATGCTAGCAGAAAGTTGAATAAAGCTGAAATCAACTACTCAACTAGCGAAAAAGAATGTCTTGCAGTAATATGGGCAATAAAGAAATTCAATATTTATCTATATGGGAAGGCATTTAAGTTGCAAACTGACCACAAACCTTTATCGTTTCTAGCACAGGCTAAGCATGAGAACTCTAGGTTACTCCGATGGTCTTTGCTTCTGGCTCCATATAATTTTAGCATTGAGTATATATCTGGAAAAACCAATTTGGGAGCGGATTTTTTAAGCCGCCATCCGTGTGATGAGAATCACCGTAAACCCCAGAAATAATAATAAATTTCTCTATGTGTATATAGAATAAAGGACTGACATATAATGTCTGTTTTAAGAGGGGAGGTGTCGTGGAATATTCTAATCCACATATATAAATTATTAGGTAAATATGAAGCCTAACAAATAAAATTAATAAAGAGAAGAGCAATGGTAAAATAACAGTGCTGTCACAAAGAATTTACTCGAAATCCCCCTTGTTTTCTGCTTCGTCTGCAAATTGTAACGCTTTCACGTTGATAGTAAAAGCTTACTGTATTATTACCCGCTTTCTTCAATGAAACGTGTGCTGCATTTCTAAGAAAAACATTGAGAGGCCCTGCGTAATGACCTAAATTAATCTTAACATTAATTATATTACGTTACCAAAAACGAACGAACAGATGGACAAAAGGATAAAAAGAGAAGGGAGAGGCAGAAAGCCGAACACTAAACACGCTTCGCGCGATACACAAATGCTGCCATCACGCGTGTAAGACTACATGCACTAATTTTTTTTCAGACGGACAGTGATAAAATACACTACCCTTTCCCAGAGTTAGGTTTATAAATCATAAAAAACGCTTATTAGGAAAGATAACAATAGATGGGTTTACGGTTGAAAACATAACAGTACCCAGACAGCACATCTTCGAAACAGGAGGTAGAAGAAAATACATATTTTGAACGCAGCCACGTAGCTCCTTTAAATTTGTATTTTTGGGTTCCTTAGGGCTTGCTGACAAATAATATGTAAAACGTTACGCAAATAGTCCAGGAATTAATAAATTATACCCAGAATAAAATATTGGGGGTGCCTGACAGCATAAAATCATTTCTGCTCATAAGATTTTTTTTTATAACGTGTTTGAAAAAAATTTACGTTACAGAAATAGCCTACCATGTAAACTCCAAATTGATTGGAGCGCAACAAATGAAAGCCTAACCACGATTGGTCGGACTATAAATACTATCTTTCGTTGTTAGGGAGACGAAGGAAGGTAACATTTTTTCAAACACTTGTCGAAACGGGGCTCATTGGTCAGACTCGCTGATATACACACTTGGGAGCGTTAGTTCGAAACCACTTGTTTAAATAAGCTTGATAAAGCATCAGTGCGTTGAAGCCAGCTTATATTTTGCTAAATAAAAGCCTGGAAGATAAGCAGATGGGAATTTGTGCCAGTTTGTGCCAGAATTCATTGCTAATCAACGTATCTGTGTTTATTCGTAAGAATTGTGGTAAGCTTGAACCATTCAATATCTTTTAATGAAAATTGAATGTGAATTGTTGATTTATGCCTGTATATATATGTGTAGTTCAGTGGCAAACGTGAGGTAAAGCCTGTAATGCTCCAGCCTGAACAGAGGGTGTCGGAGAGAAGTAAAACGGCATGGAATGGCCAAACAGTACACTGACACCTGGATGATTGACTAGAAAGAAATAATGCTGGAAGTGCAGAGGCGTAGTAACCATTAAGAAGGGTAATACTGGAATAAAGTATTTCAAATGAAGCTGACAGTTGGCCTAATGCTCTGAACTCAATGTTTGTGCTGTGTTGTGATCAGTGTAACAAGAGAGTTTAAGTTAGTTATGAAGTAGAAGGTACATCCTTCTTGATTTCAGGGACCGTGGTCTTGATGGTACTGAGCAGCACCTGGTCAGAGCTTTGCTGAATCCTGAGTCGGACAGCATACTCCTTGGTCTTTTTAGCTATCAGTGAGGTGTCTCCTGAACCCAGAGGAGAATTCGAGCAGAGGAGTCCTTTCCTGCCGCCATCACGCCAGATAAGCGAATTGGCCAGCTGAGCTCAACATTATGTCCCCTCATCTTGAAATGACTTTGTAAAAATAATATTAAGAGGGGAAATTAATTGTCTTAATATCAGGAACTGAGAACATCTCCAATACTAGTTTCCTTAAGACAAACTATTGAAGTCATGATGACAACTACCAACAGAGCTTGAACAAAACAAAACCAGTATTACCTCATACTACTATTACACAACTGACACACATAGGATATTTTTAATAATATATGTCACTACCAGATTCATATTAATACATTCTGTACATAACTTGTAATTAACATTGATTGTGATTCCTGGTTCCTTTGTCTTTGAATCAGGACACACATATGCCTTTATGATAGAAATGAATACATATTGTTATTTGAAAAGTTACGAGTGACTCCTGTAAGATATTCTCATAGAGTGTTATATGTATGTGAGTGTCACAGTGTTGTCAAGAGTAGTGGATTAAATTAAATTGTTTATCTGTCTGTTGTTGTGACTTACACTTCACCATACTCATACCCTAGACACATAACGTAGCATCACACTATTCCAGAATAATTCTGACTGAGATATAGAGATATGTGGTAGCAAGTAAGGTTATCTATAATACACTCCTCTTAATAGATATAGATACCCCCCCAGGGGTCGGTATCGCCCCCGTTGAAAAACACTGCTCTAATCCTTTTCGTACAAGTCAAATAATCTCTCATGCCTTCGCCACTTTTCTTTCTTTTAAAAAACAGGTAGGCACATGTTGAGGAGGCTCTCGTGCCTGATACAGTAAATAATGAGAAGGAAACCTGAGTCCTGTGGATAGTAAATAAATAAGTAAATAAAGGTAATTAACAGGTACTCGTTGGACATAAAGGATTACACTAGACAACAGAAAAGAAAATATAGGTGATAGGGCTTACCGGGAATCGAACCTAGGACCAACCAGACGGCGCCATCGCCTTGCTGTGACAGTACATCGTGAATGGACGCTGAGCCAATTTTGCACCCCCCCCCCCCCCCTTCCCAAAAAGTGCATTATTGGCTGAGGTCATTCTCATGACACTCACACAACTATGGTATAGGACCCGTGGACGACCCAGACAGTTTTAAAGACGCAATCACTAATATAATTTTCCTATCATCTGTACTGATACAGTACTAGGCTTGGGGCAAGATTCGTGTATTACATTTATTAAAGTTTTCTTTTCCCCTCTTAATGTACTGTCCTGCATTCTTCGCCATTTTTCTTGACCGATATACCGTGGAAACAACGATATTTTTTTAACAGTCGCATCAGCGGTAACCATTGGAAGGAAAAAAAAAAGTGTTTTCGAAGAACTGCAAGTCCTAGAGGATCATGTGACTTGCACAGAAACGAGCAGATCCGTTGGCAGCAGACACCTCACCTACTCCTTAACCTTTGATAACGAAATCACCTAGACGTCCTTTATAACCCACCTGTGTCACCACCTGCATTCATGAAATTATTTGTCTTCATACATCGAACCAGCGCGACACAATTATGATAATAAAATCACCAATTAATCAATACAATTAAGCGCGAAGAAGGAAAATTCTTTACAAGAGAAAAACTATAGCACACGGTAACAACAGATAAATTCAACTCAAAAATAAGAACAGGTTGACTTCAACAATAAATAACTAGTCACGATTCGCTCCTGTAGCTAGGCGATGTTGTTCGGATGGTCCTGGGTTCGAGTCTCCGGGTAAGCCTATAACTTCTGTTGTTTAGTTTTCTACTTCTTTATTTGTCACGAGTGCCTGAAACACGTGACATGTGTGTATTATTTATTTACTAACTTCAACACACAATAATGGATAAGGTGACTAAGGAAAACAAAACTCAGCCATCCAAGACAGAAGATGGTCATCAGCAGTGCCGTCTTAAGGCATGGGCACACTGAGCAGTGCCCAGGGGCCCCACGATTGTAGGGGCCCCATGCTGGAAGGCTGCCATATTGTTCATAAGACGGGACCCAAAGATGCAGCAATAGAGAATGCAGTCAGCGACCCATAGCTTGACTGCTTGCGTCAGCGAATCAGAGCTGACCAAGACCCTACTCCACCTCCACGTGGTGGTCCTGGAAACAGGCTGCATCACTGCAGTCTGACTGAGAGAGTAGGGATGGAAGAGGGAAGGCAAACCCGGTCCCAAAAAAATGCCGTGCTGAAGTCGGATGTGTCGGCCGAAGGGCTCAGATATCGCTGCTCCAGTGTAAACAGACACAACGCAACCAACGTCCTTTTCAGGACGAACGAGGAAGAAGAAGAAGTTCATAAGACATCTCTTGGCAGAGGGGATAATTGGGTATGGCTGGTAGAGGCCCAGTGCATTGCTTTGCCCAGGGCCTACGATGCTGTTAAGATGGCCCTGGTCATCAGGCAGCGAGGAATATGACACAACCCAGAGAAAGTCGAAAGGGGTCTTGGTTGCTGACTCGTCTTTTTTCTTCTAGGAACATTTCCAGATTTACAAACATTTCCAGATTTACAAACATTTCCAGATTTACACATGGAGAAGACAACTGGAGACGGAAGTCAAAATGATGAGGAAGACATGGAAAAACATTGAGCTAATGGCACGTGACAGGAGGACTTGTATCACGTGTGTTGAAGGCCGTTGCTCCTTTGTGAGCTATAGGGTGTTTATAGAAATTCAATACGTTAAAATGTGTGCAACGTAGATTAAAATAATTTTTAAGTTTACAAGAAATGCAAACGAAAACAAACACCAAAAAACACAAATTAAAAACCTGAAATTATGAATTTAATCAACAGAACATCCCTTGTGTATAACTTAAAAAAGTAGTTTTTTTTCGCATTTTCCCAGCTCGCGTTATTTCCGTGCACAATGAGATCGCGTAAATGGAAATCCCACTGTATTTCCCCTTTCTCACCATGATTAACTTTATTCTGGATCATTCACTGACATGGACAACGTCTTCCTGTTATTTTGGTTCCAGGCCATTCGTTCTCCAGAACGAATATGTTCAATATGTTCGTTTATACTCGCTGACCTACATAGAAAACATCCGTATGTTTTTTTTTCCCGATCATTCATTCATTCACAGACATCGTTCAATAACCAATTGTAGGTTGTTTTTCCCCCCGTTCCAAATCATTCGTTAACGTAAATAATAGCTTAGTGTATTATTTAACCCTCTTTTACTAACGTGGAAAGCAAAATAACATAAGCTATTTATACCCTCCACCTTCCATCACTTACAAGAATAGCGTAACCCCTTTATCCCCCCCCCCCCTACTCCATATCACATGCAAGGATAACATAGTCCATTTACCCCCCCCCCCCCCCCACTCCATATCACACACAAGGATAACATAATCCAATTATTCCACCCCTCCCCACTCCATATCACATACAAGGATAACAAGGCCCATTTATTTTTCTTCCAGTCTCACATACAAGGATAACACAGTCCATTTATCCCCCCCCCCACATTACGAACAAGGATAACAAGGCCCATTAATTCCCCCCCCCCCCCCCACTCCCTCACATACAAGGATAACAAAGCCCATTTATTACCCCCCCCCCCAACACACACTCCATATCACATACAAGAATACCATAATCCAATTTTTTCCCCACTCCATAACTTACGTTGACATAATAATTGATTTTTGTTGGTTCCCACTCACTGACCGACACACACGCACACATGGTAGCGCATCCTACTGTACATCATCACGGTCCTTGTCCGCCATCATACAATATTTGATACCACTATTCCGCCCATCCGTGTTCCTTCCATCCTTCTGATTTACAAAGCAAGCCATGTTCTCAATTCCCTTTCTCCAGTAGACCTTTCTTAAACCAAATCAGACCATAAATAAATAAAGATATAACCACCATAAAAATGACGCCTGGAATAATCTACCCCTTCCCACGTAATCGGGGTAAAAAAAAAACCTAGTCAAGACACACACACACACAAAACTCGACAAGGCAAAAACAACTAGACAAGACAAAAACAACTAGACAAGACAAAAACAACTAGACAAGACAAAAACAACTAGACAAGACAAAAACAACTATACAAGGCAAAAACAACTAGACAAGATAAAAACAACTAGACAAGACAAAAAAACTGGATAAGACAAAAAAGACCTTGACATGAGAAAAAAATGTAGACAAGGCTACAAAAACTAGACAAGACAAAAAGAAAAAAAATAGACAAGAGGAAGAAAAACTAGACACGACAAAAACAAACTAGACAAGGACAAAAAGAAACAAAACGAGACAAGACACACAAGAAGATTGGACCTTTCTCCCCAACGACATAATTAATACAGATATTTCAGAAACATAGAAAGAAGACAAAAATGCAGGATCACAATTCCCAGCTCCTAGCCTTCCTGCACATTTACTTTCTCTTAAATTTAACAAGACAACTCTGGCTTGACGTACAACCGCCTCCCTCTCTTAAACATCTACACTTAACAAACGGGATTGGGGGTGGGGGGTGGGAAAGAAAGAAAAAAAGAATCTAGAAGGAACTGACGCCTGGAAATAACTGTCCCCATAACCTACACACTTAACAATAGAAAAAACAAAACAATAGCAAATTATGCCCGAAATACTAAATACCATCCCTCACCTAAGCCTGCACATTTTAAAACAGAAGCCAGAAAAGTGTGCCTAAATTACCGCCCATCCCACACTGGGGTCCCCAGCCGGCACACTTAACAACATAAACAACAAAAGGAAAGCATGTCTTAAATACCCCCCACCCAATCCGGCCTCACATTTGTCAAGAGAAAAACAAAGAAATTATGCCCTAAATACACCCCGTCCCCCACCGGCCTGCACACTTTACAGAAGAAAAAAAAAGAAATTATGCCCTAAATACCTTCCCTCACCCCCGGCTGCATATTTAACAACAGAAAAATAAAATAGGAAAATTGTGTCTTAAATAATCTCCCTTCTTCCACAGAAAATCCTGCACACTTAGAAAAAAATCAAGATAATTTAGTTTTTAATTAACCCCCCCCCCCCCCATACCCAGCCTGCACACTTCACAACAGAAACAATAAGAAATGTGTGTTTCAAAAAATCGCCCATCCCAAACATGCACACAACCCAAAAAGTGTGCATGAAAATAACACCCCCCCCCCCCCCCACCCACACACACACACACACATTCACCCACATCAACATGCACACTTAACAGAAACAAAGAACAAGAAAATTAAGTCTTAAATAATGCCTACCCCACATCAACTTGCACACTTAAGAAAGGAAAATAATAACACAAAAATTGTGCCTTAAACACCCCACCCCTCCCCCCCCCGCCCCCCCCCCCCCCCCACCCCCCCCCCCCCCCCCCCCCACGTTTACATTCAACAACAGAAATAAAACACACACAAAATATACCCCCTTCCCCCAAATCTCCTAACGTTCACACTTAACAACAGAACAATTTTTAAAAAAAACCAGAACGCAATGCCATGAAATACCCCACCGCCACCTCCTCAAATTGCACACTTAACGACGGAGAGAAAAAAAAAAGAAGAAACTGGTACTTAAAAATGATCAGTAGCCTATGCCTTAGTGGAAACCTACCTCGCTCCCTTGTCCATAAACATATCTCCATTGTTAACAACCTGCAGTGTCCTTTCAATAACAACAGGCACACACAACCATATACACAGCCATGCATGGATACATACACACGCGCACCAACCATACACACCACGTGTTGTTTTATCCGATTATCGAAAATTTCGTGCTGTTTTATCCGATTATCGAAAATTTGTGGACACTGAAAAATGAGGTCACCCGTGCGATGACTAATATACAACTTTACAAATAATTAGTAACTGGTTGTGTCTTTTAACTCTGTGCTAATAATATACTATACGATCACGTGAACTGGACAACTACCAGTACACCTCACAGCCCCTACTACGTTTACAAAGAAAGTGCAACATATGGCTATTTCAGCAGTGAAAATTAAACGCGACATCAACACGAAATATTTCATTTTTACTTGTCTCGTTCACCTCAGTAAAGCAAATATGAGGTTGAGAAGAGATGGATGGATGGGCAGTGAGGATGAGAGGTTGAGAGAGAGCGAGAGGTAGCGCAATTTTCAAGGAAACGTGACATTACGTGCACTTTGTTATCGTGCCTCAACAAAGTGCAGTTAGGTCAGTACTCAACAACCATCAATTATACCAAACGCTTCTGTCTATTCAACATTTTTATAGAAAGGGCGTCATGTTATTTATTTCATTAATATTTTTTGTCCTGTCCAATCGTGCCTTTCTTTCTTCATTAACCGTTGTGGGAGGAAGAAGTGTTGGTTTCTGGGAGGTGTGTCTTGCCTAGTGCAGCGATGTAACCTCGGTACTAGAAGTCGTTATCTATATATCTACCTTTCTCTCCTGGGTCCCCTTGTCCGGTAACCAAAGCCGGTTTACGGCTAATATTACAGTCTCCCCTTTCCCCCCCCCCCCCCCCAAGTCGCCCATCCCAAACATCCACACAACCCAAAAAAGTATGCATGAAAATAACCCCCCCAGTCGCCCTTCCCAAACATGCACACACAACCCAAAAAAGTATGCATGAAAATAACTACGTGATCGTGGCATTATTTAGTTTTTCCTGTCCAATTGCGCCTTTCTTCGTTCAGCGTTGTGGGGCCGGGACAAATATTACAGTGGTGAGCTAAGGGGGAAAGAGTGCGAGGGAGAGAGATCCGCCCTGGGTGACAGCCTTGAAAGGAGGAGGAGGGGGTGACATTGGACACTATTATGCCACCACTGTACTGTTTAAAAATAAACTTGCAAGCATAATGTATGTTTCTGTGCATCATTCTGGGAGGGGGGGGGGGGGGGGGTTATACCAAATTCAATAAGTAGACCTACGCCTTTGAGTCGACGCAATGCATGTGGCCCTGCCCCGACTAGGCAGCGTTAATAGTTATCAATAATATTTGTAAATACGCGCTTTAAAAAATTTAACATGTACTCGTATTTTAATGAAAGAACGTTGTCACGTAGGGTTTATATTCATTTAATTTCCTACATCTTCCTATTCGTTCACCCAAATTCTCTCTTTTATTATCTCTGTATTTCATTTTTCCCGTATATTTTTCATCCATTCGTTTTGCGAATATTATTTTCATATAATTCGCAAACTTTACCTGTTTCTTTCTCAAAACTGAGAATCGCGCTAGGACGATATTACGTAGATGTCAGGGCTGCAGGGCGTCAGAAGGCGTGATAAGGCGGTTCGCTGAACACAGGACGTAGCAAATCGTCTACATTCTCACCGAGCGCGCGAGCTTCTTCTCGGCATAAGTCCCGGTGAGGTGTGATACTTTACATCTGCACCGGTCAGTATCCAGACATTTGTCTGGAAAATCCCAAACTGACACGGCGCTCACGGTGGGCCATGGTCAGCTGTAGTGTGAAAACTGTCCTGCAATGGAGTCAGGCTGTCTGGGATTTGAAACTGACACGCGTACATCGTGGTCAGTAGGTGACAGTTACGACACGCGTTAAGCGGACGTAAATGTTGGGAGTAGGGGAGATAATTTCGCTTGGCGAAGTAAGTTTGGGCCCTTTGTCTGATTTTAAGATATTGGCCAAGTTTGGAACTTTAATTTCATTCTCGCTCATAGACTCCACAGTAGATAGGTCGCTCGAAAACAGAATAGCTGTTAGCGAAGATCTCAGTTTGTTTCGGCAATTTGTCGAACTTCTAGACTTCCAGAAATATTTTCAGCATTTTTATTCTTAAGTTGTGCGACTACCTGTAATTCTGTGGTTGAGGTAATTAATATGATAGATATATAGATTTTGTGAGTGTTAAAGTGTTAAATCGCTTAATTCATTTTAATCTATTTCTTTAGCGCAGAAGAGAAATAAAGTGGTAGGCTATTATATTTTCTAGGGAAGCATTCAGTGGAAAGCAGTATAAATTAAAATTTCTAGCTTATAACGGCAATTGTAGCTATTTATAAATTTAATTTAACTGCTAATACTCAGTCGAGTGTATTTTTCTAAACTAACGTATAAACTCTAGAATCCAGCCTCATGAATGGTGACGGAATACGCACGTGTTCTTAATTTATGAGGATTGCTGATTTTTAAATATAACTTACGTCACGGGAAGTTTAAATGATAAGCAAAGCTCTCTGCTTGCAAGTTTAAATGTAAGTTTTAACTAGTACAGATTCTGTTTATTATATTATATGTGTTATTTTTCCTCCACACAGTGAAAGTTTTGGGGTGACCCTAACTTTACCAGCACCTAGTAGTAGTTTCCATACTTGTGAAGAAATAGACAGTCCTTATTTTGAACCACGTGGGTTTTCTCAAGTAACACTGATCTGACGGTGCAAGTTAGACAGAAATACTAATATCCCTATAACGGGTTTTCAAAGACTGTAATGATAAATACTGGACCTTGGAGCCAGCACTTAATTTCTTCTAGAAACTCTATATAATTTGCTGCCAGGTGGCGTGAATATTAACAATCATTTCCCGACTAGATTATATCTTGTGGACAAATCTGTGGTGTGACTAAAGTGAATCCTATACTGAGGGAAGGCACCGACCTGACATTCATCATTTTTTAGAAACCTACGCTATTGACACTGTGCTCTGCTAACTCCCGCGCCTGGAATAATTGTTAGGTGACTTAATCAGACATTTGAACAAATTTGCATACCCAAGTAGTCGTTCCCGGAGACTCCAAGTTAAATACGTCTTTTGGAACTGGGGACTTCTTGGCAGAAGACTGCATTTTTTTGAGTCTGTGTGAAAATCTAAAATCAATGTGTTCCAAGAGGCAGCAAGCAAAGTCGTGAGTACAAGTATGAGAAGCCATGGCGGAATGAATGAGTGTACGCTGGTTTGAGTGATATTTTTTCACTATTTTATCTTTGACACCCTGTTGCTGTCCTAATTTTTTTTCAATCTGCATAATTTGTTGCTAAGGCTAGAGTTCTTGTGTTTTGTCTTAGGTTAAATCAGATTTTTTTTTCAAACTCTGTGCATATAATTACGAGATAAAACAAAGACAACTCTTAGACTCAAACCCTATGTATCTGTTACTCGGGCGCCATCATCTGTTCTCTTAACGGGGCCGGGCTAAACCTAGAGTTAACACTATAACGGGGCTATCATCCTTGCAACATTTCCTTGATTTTTTATGACTATGTGTATATGTATTTTCCTTGATGTACTTTCTTTGATGTTGTGAGCCGATTTTTCCTGATAATAAAATCGCTCTTGAACTTAATAATCGTGTTTGGTCAGCTCGTTCTAGATAATATATATATCATTGTTATAGTTTTCCCACGTCTGTGTGTTTACCTGTCGTCACGTGTATGTGCGTGCCTGTGAGTGACAGAAATATACGTAATATGTATATTGGTGTAGTCTGTCTGACGCTGTAACAACTGTTGTAGAAGATAGGTGAGAGAGAGAAGAATTCTTTTCGCTTTCAGAGACAGCCACTATATCAAAATCTATCATCTCACGTGTGTGGAAATTCTATTACCTTTCACTAACTCTCACTGAGTCTATCACCTATTCAAACCTATTCTGAAGGGACCAAACCTAGTCTTAATTCTCCTATCGGAAATCTACGACAAACGTCCGACTGACAGAGTGGTTAGAACGCTGGCTTCTCACGGCAAAGATACCAGGTTCGAAATTTGGTGCCGTCACGATCCAGTCTACCCAGCTGTAAATAGGTAACCAGGCTCTGCTCTTGAGTTAGCGAAGTCAAAGGTAGCGAGGAAGGGAACAGGTCATCCCATCTCCCGAAGTTGGGCCTAGTATAGTGACGTCTCTAACACATAGCTCCCCTACAACAGTATTTGATATGGGGCTAACTTTGTCTTTTTATTGTTGTAAAATCTTACTGCTGATAATCTGCAACATTAATTACGGATTTAAAAAATAATTTTTGTTTTATTGAAAACATTTCACATAAAAAGTTTAAATGCTAATGAAACATCTGTAATGTTCAAGCATTTTACGCGCCATGGGTAGAAAAAAAAACACACTAGCTTATGCCATTCCCATGTTTCGAAGAATCATTTTTTGGTGATGCCTAGATGGCAGGGAGGATAGTGTGATTCGCTTGCATAGCTAGGCAGGGTTGTCGCACGGAAGGTCCTGGGTTCGAGTCCTGGGTAAGCCACTCACGTCTGTTGTTTTTCTGTTGTCTAGTGTTCTACTTCTTTATTTCTTACGAGTGCCTGAAAACATACCTTTATGTTTGTCTAATATTTATTCCATGTTTTGTCCCCTTGTCGTCTGGATGAAGACCAACGTGGACCACTGGTGCATGCCTTTCGTGTCATCTGTACCACATAATTTTGCTCATACCCACATTACGGCCGCACCACTGTTCTGTGCAGACGTCATCGAAGTTCAGTTTTGAAATATATCGGCCAAGCACACGCGGGTCACAGGTCACGGCCGATCCCCTGTGTATTTGTTACTACTGTAGTTAATTTTAAATATAACGAGAGAAAAAAGGGGAGGGGGTGGATAACACTGTCGCTGGACAATTCCTCGCCCCAACCTCCCTTCCTACATTTTTAACAATTTAAAAAAAAAAATCCAGTCCCGGCCACACGTTTCCCGTTTTTATTTATGCACCTGACACCACAGTGTCTGCCACGATCACGTGACAATGCACAACTACGCTTTAATCGTTAGGGTTTGGGCCTGCGAGTTTAATGTCTCATCGTTTACCGTAAAACTGCTGATTTCCTGATGACCACGATAGCTGATATTGTGTTATAGTAGATATTGTCATACGGGAGTGAAGTGTTAGAGACGGCCCTATATGCTAGTTCTCAGCTTTATGAGATGGGGTGACGAGTTGCCTTCCTCGCTGCCTTTGCCTTCCCTAGCTCAAGAGCAGATTCAAATAACTACTTCTGCAGCTGGAGAGATTGGCGCGTGACTTGACCTGGTTTCTATCCCGACCTCTTTGCCTCGCAAGGCAAGCACTGAAACTTCTCTTCCACTCGGACGCCCAGTAATCGACATCAGTGTCAACTGTTTGTGCTCTTTCTAACGCATACCCAGTGTAGTTCTTGGTAATCTCTGCTGAGACAACGAACGAATCGGACTACTTCACCCTCGAGCATGTCGTACAAGCTAACTTAACATATGAGGGCTAATGTCCCCTTTTGACATGTGCATTATAGTGATCTCCCCTTGTAATAAAAAAGAGAGCATTTACCTATACGTACACAACCAAGCAAGAACAGCCTTTTTTAGTCTAAACAACATCTGGAAGTCCTCTCAGTACAGCACAAGCACAAAATTAAGATTATATCAGAGCTGTGTGCTTTCTGTGCTTCTCTATGGCGCGGAGAGCTAGAGAGTTACAGAGAAGGAAATGTCGAAATTGTCCTCTTTTCACACAACATGCCTAAGTAAAATTCTCCGAATCTTTTGGCCGAATAGCATCACCAACCAAGATCTGTTTTCTCGGAGCAAGCAAGAGGACATGCACACCATCATAGCTGGCAGACGCTGGAGCTGGGTTGGGCATGTCCTCAGAAGAGACCCCAATGCCATCACAAGAACAGCTATGCTATGGACCCCTGAAGGAAAACGAAAGAGAGGCCGACCAAAAACAACTTGGCGGAGGACTGTGGAGGTTGAGATGCAAAGAATGAACCAGAGTTGAGGCACTGTACGAAGGATGGTCGCCGACCGAGCAAAGTGGAATCAATTTGTTGTTGCCCTACAAGACGCCACCAGGCGTAATGGCCACTGACTGCTTTGACGGTCGGCGGCTAAGGATCAAAGAAGAAGACACAACCAAAGAAAACATTAGAAAGGGAGGTCACTAATGCAAATGTCTAAAGATAACCATTACAAAATGAGTTTGTGCACGGATCTGGCACCCTGATCATGTAACCCACATTGACAACAAACAACCGATGTAAGACCATGAATGATTGGTGTAGGCTTCATGCCAGGGGACCAACTACAGTGGTCGTTCCTTGCTTGGTAAGGAACGGAAAAAGGAACAATGATGATTTATAAAGGATGAGCACAGAATCATCTTTGCAGTTTAGCCTCCGTGGTACAGGAAGAATGTGCCAAAGTATTTCTTGCTGTGGTTGTTTGTGTGGCAATGTGTTTAACAAGACGAGCAGGCTGGTCTGTTCACAAACTCACCTTAGTCGCCTCTTACGACATACGTGCTTCTCCTCAGAAACCTCCGGGTTCGCTCCTGACAGAGCAAGGGGTCAGCACTGTAGCGTTCTCTTGCAGGAAACCTGCACCAACACATCCGGGTACCGCTTACTGTGGTGGTTTATATAGCAATTAGTTGTCTTTATATAAGGCTGCTAGCCTGACATTAGTTATAGCGTGAGGCATGCTGGGAGTGGCCTATTAATTCCTAGAATTCTCTGTGGTCCACCCCCCCCCCATATTTTTTCTTGGGAGCTATACGGGGCTTAACTTGCTTTGGTTTGGTTTGAAGGACTTATTAGCACACGGACAACTCCATCAGTGCTCCAATCTCCTTCCTTAGATCACATAAGGAAGATCTCTGCACAGTGCACGAACTCCGCAGCACCGGCGAGAATCCCAATGTCTGTATATAGGAAGCACACATTCTATAAATATTTTTGTGATGGGTAGGTTTCTAATTTTGCCATGGCAACGGCCGTATGGCCTACTCTTTACGATTTACAACTGCCGTGGGATTTTTAACGTGTGCAATTTGCACACGGGACCTCCTATTTTTTCGCCCTTATCCGAGATGGCTAGGTATCCGATCTCACTACCCAGGAGACCAGGGGGGAGTATGACATCATTAGGACCACTGGTTCTGGAAAAACATTTCCATAAATTATATTCGTTCTACTGGGAATCAAACCCCGTACCTTTGGGATTCGAGTAGGACGCCATACCTCTTAGCCACTCCGATCCCGTTTTATAAAGCTTTGTGAAGTTTCATCAAAATAATTCCCGCCCGAAGCCGGAACTTGACAATTCGGGTAGAGACTACACAAAGCTGTCACACAAGGCATTTTCACAAGAGACGAAAGTGTTGAATATGGACCAAGGCAATCACATTCTGCCGTCTAATAAATAAGATGATTACAGAACAGAGTAAACACCTGTGCTAAGAAAAACGCGTGGTCACTAGGGTTGCCAATTTGGCTTTTTTGACGCCAAATTCCACAAATCTGTATTTTTGGTTGTTTTTAAATATTTGGCTTTACTTTTCACCTTTTTTTTGTGACGGTCTTTGGCTTTTTTTCAGCCGCAGTTTTCATCTGGCAACCCTGGTGGTCACTAGCCGACGCATTACGAGAAGCCAAGGGCGTTGACTGACAGATAAGAAAAAAAATTGTGTGCGCTTTGAGGGGAGGGAGAGAAAATGGGGGTGAAAGGTGAGAGTTTGAACAAGAATATTGAAAATATGATCACCAACTGCTGCTGTTACTTTACGCTATCTTTTGCTGTTTCGTCGATTATTATTTCTTTTTTTAATTGACTCAAGCGTGTAAATATTCAGGGTGATTGAACAGGGGTGATTGAACAGGGGTGATTGAACAGGGTGATTGAACAGTAACTCCCTTATTATAACTTGTTATATCCTTACTTGTATCCACTGGATATACATGGAACAAATGTCAAAACAATTGCGCTTGATATAACCGAAAGGCTTCTATCTCGGTTGAAAGACCGTGCCGCGGGGGCGTCGTCACGAGAAGACAAACACTGCAAAACAAACACATATTCTCCAACTGTTTTTTTTTTTTTTCAGTTTTCGGTTCATAATCTTATATTGTGTGTTCCTTGTTAATAAGCCCTTCATTGTGCACTGACGAAGACACTTGTCACGTACACGCTCGAATGTTTTACAACTGTACTTCAGCCATGTTGCTTGTATCAAATTTACGTTGATCTGATGACCATTACTGCCAGAATGACCATACTACTAACCAACTCCACAGCCACAAATACTACTCTGCTGTTACTGATGCTGAAGTCCCGTGTACGTTTTGCTGAAAGTATTTTCTGCAGTCCATTCTTCTCAGACATTAATAATATTCATCACGCTTGCGTGTCTGTCACGTTAGTCTGTCTGTTCTGTTCTGAAGATATGTATGTCCGATCTGTCTTTTTTGGTTCATTCGGTCGGTTTGCCTGATCTGTTTTTCTGTCCGGTTTATCTATCTATCTATCTATCTATCTATCTATCTATCTATCTATCTATCTATCTATCTATCTATCTATCTATCTATCTATCTATCTATCTATCTGTCTATCTGTCCATCTATCTATCCGTCTATCTATCTGTCCGTCCGTCCATCTGTCTGTCTGTCTATCTATCCTGTTTGGTTTGTCTAGCCTGTCTTGGTCCATCCGATCTGTCTGTAATGTTTCTTTGCCTGCACGATCAGTCTGCCTGCCTGGTTTCAAAGTGCTGTCTATCTGCTCTGTCTGTATTACTTTGTACAGTTATATATTAATCATTTGTCTGTCTCTCTCGTATGTACGTCTGTCTGGTATGCATAGTCTGTCTATCTGATTCTTCTGTTTAGTTTGTCTAATCTGTCTTGGTCCATGTGATATGTCTGTTTGCCTGCATGCCCAGTCTATCTGTCTGGTTTCAGAGTGCTATCTATCTGCTCTGTCTGTCTTGTCTGTATTTCTTTGTCTGTCTCTCCATTATGCAAGTCTGTTTGGTCTGTAGAATGTGGTCTGCCGGTCCCTATAATATCATAAAACGATGTTAATAAAAAAAAAGAAAAAAAAAAAGAAGGAAAACCTCATCTCAATAACACCACTATTTTATAGAGATTACATTTTCCTTAGAATGGTGTTCTGCGTCTTCACCCACAACTTCCCCCACAAATTGGGAGACAAACTGAGAGACCATCTCTCCAGGCAAATACACCATACACACCCACACACTACAAGTGGGCACATTCCTCTGTGTTGTGTCTATTCATCAGGGAAAGTGCAACAATTTCTGCAGCGCCTGCACTCATCCCCTCCCACTGATCGCATTGTCCTAGTCCCAGAGTAACTCACTCAACTACCGTAAGCCCTCTGTTCAGCACACGCACTCCGCACACTGCGTGACAAGTGGAGCTCTGCTAACTGCTGTCGACTACCATTTCTTGTGTGTGAAATAATTTTTAACAGGTCGCGTAGAAAACAACGTGTAATAGAAAATAACATTCAAATCAGCTTTGCCACTCCTAGGTGGATTCACCGAGATCTAGATTTTTTTTTGGGTCCCATCTAGGTGTCATTTTCCTTCATTAGTTGAAGAACGCCACCTAGATTTCGCCCAAGATAGCCCAAATATCGCACAAAATAGCCCGTGTAGCCGATATCAAAGTTTTTTTCTTTAAAATTCAGAGTGGCAACGCTGATTCAAACGGTTCTGTAGCGTTAAATAGGTTCTCAGCTCTGCTCTTGAGTTAGGCAAGGGAAAGGCAGTATCGGGAAAAATGCAACTGGTCTCCCCACACGGGGGGGTGCTGGGGTCCTAGTATAGGAAAGTATCCTAACACTTCATTCCCCCCAAGGCACCATCCATAGGACTACCTGACCTTTTACTCAATGGTTAGCGATAAGTAAGAGTGGTTATAAGGCGGGATACGTGATACAGCAGGGGTCACGCCAACCCCCCGGGCTCAATCGTAATATACCCCCCCCCAACACTTACTTGCTTACTTAGTCCGTTCCCCTTCTACCGTGAGGTGGGGTAGGGGGTTTGGAAGAGAGGGGGGGGGGGGTGGGGGGGGGGGGGGTAATCAGCTGGGGGGGGTGGGGGGGGGGTTCTGGTCTGGTTCCATTCTAGTCCTCGGTCCTTTAAAGATTGTCTAATGTTGTCCTCCCAGCGGACTCTGGGTCGTCCTCGGGGTCTGGATCCCTGGCTCTTTGTTTCCCATGCTTGTCGTGGTAGCCGATCTTCTCCCATTCTGCAGACATGGCCAAACCATCTTAGTTGGGACTGTTCTACTTGGGTCTGCAGGGGGTGGGATTTTAGGCGCATTTTTTTCTTGACTCTATCTCCACTAAAAAAAACGACCGACTTCACGACTCCGACACCCTGTGAGTGACATAATCGTTTATGTGTAACAAAGAAAACTACGCTTACGATATCATAACTTTCAAACGTTAAATGGGTGCCCAGCTACGCTCTTGAGTAATGAAAGGCCAACTTGAGGAGGGAGTGAAAGATGTGGATTGTTCCAGTGCCTAATTAACATTTCATCGTGTCATTACCTCTCAGTTCCTTATGGAGCATGGGGGGGGGGGGGGGGTGGGGGGGGGGGGGGGGGGGGGGGGCAGTTCTGTCTAGTGCTATACGTTCAACTCTTTCCATTGCCCCCTTTTATGTCTATGTCTAATTCCCATCTCCGTGTGTGTGAGTTTGTGTGTGGGTGTCCTCTATTTCTCGTATACTGGTTACTCAAGAATAAGGAATAACTTGTAATACTATAAGTCGTTTCTTCAGTTTGCGTTCTATCTCAAGACAAAGTTGTCTCATAAAATAACTAACATTTAAACGGAGAAAGTTTCGAAACCGGTCACATAAATTTACGGTCTGACTGACCATCACCGAGAAAAGACCAAGCGGTACTAGACTGACACATAATTCAGCACTCATGTCTCAAACTGAATACATTCTTACAAAAAAAACAAAAAACAAAAACAAGCGAAATCAGAAAATAACTGGTGATTGCTTTACAGAAAGCAAATAAACAAATAGACAATTGGCCATAAAAACAAACCAGAAGACAGATGAAAAAAAAAAAAAGCGTCAATGGAATAGTCCTGAAACACGTGACTGGTTTCCTAATTCTTCATCAAAGTCATCGTTACACTTTAGCATCCTGAGGAGCACAGGTCTTCAACAATCTACTGTCAAATATTCCTGTCCTGTACCATCTACTACTGTATGTCCTCAGTTCTCTTCTCAATGTGCATTTCTCTTTATCTCCACCTGCTCCTCTATCTCCGCCTGCCTCTCTATCTCCACCTGCCTCTCTTACCATGGAGATTCAAGAACAACGACTTGTAGTGCTATCAGTAGGTTTCCTAGTGGGTGCCCGCCCCGTTCAGCGCCAGCGTCTTCGTCTTACATCTTGGTTCTCGTTCTGTTTGACTTGTCCATGTGTCGTGAAATATTCTAATCCACATATATAAATTAAAAGGTAAATATAAAGCCTAACAAATAAATTCTAATAAAGAAAAGAGCAATGGTAAAATAACAGTGCTGTCACAAAGAATGTACTCGAAATCCCCCTTTGTTTTATGCTTCGTCTGCAAATTGTAACGTTTCCACGTTAAATATAAGCCACTGCATAAATACAAGCGTTTCCGCAACACATTACAACGGGTATTGCATTTCTAAGAAAAACATTGAGAGGCACACTGCGTAATGACCTAAATTAATCCTAACATTAATTATACTACGTTACCAAAACGAACGAACAGATGGACTCAAATAGAAAGAGAGAGGGAGGGCTGAAAATCAGGAACGCATGCAACACGCGTCGCGCGGTACACAATTACTACTATCACGCGTGTAAGGCCACATGCACTAACTTTTTTTCAGACGGACAGTGATAAAATTCACTACCCTTCCCAGAGTTAGGTTTTTAAATCCTGAAAAACTCTTATTAGGAAAGATGACAATAGATGGGTTTACGTTTGAAAACATTACAGTACCCAGACAGCACATCTTCGAAACAGGAGGTAGAAGAAATTGCATATTTTGAACGCAGCCACTTAGCTCTTTTAAATTTGTATATTTGGGTTCCTTAGGGCTTGCTGACAAAGAATATGTACAACGTTACGCAAATAGTCTAGGAATTAACAAGTTATAGCCAAAATAAATGATGGTGCTGTCAGACAACACCCAAAATCAGAATCGCTCAGTGGTAGATTTTTTAAACCACCATTGTACGGGAAATGGGCCACAAGTTACATTTGAACTGATTGGCTGGAATGATATGTAAGGCTAAACACGATTAGTCGGACTATAAATGCTATCCTTGGTTGTTAGGGGAGACGTAGGAAGGTAAAATTTTTTCAAACACTTGTCGAAACGTGGCTCCATTGGCCAGACTCGCTGATATAATCACTTAGGAGCGTTAGTTCGAGACCACTAGTTCAAATAAGCTTGATAAAGCAACAGTGCGTTGAAGCCAGCTCATATTTTTGCTAATAAAAGCCTGGAACATAAGCAGATGGGAATTTGTGCCAGTATTTGTGCCAGAATTCATTGCTAGTCAACGTATCTGTGTTTATTTCCATAAATTGTGGTAAGCTTGAAACATTCAGTATCTTTTAATGAAAATTGAATGTGAATTGTTAATTTATGCCTGTATATATGTGTAGTTCAGTAGCGAACATGATGTAAAGCCTATAATGCTCCAGCCTGAACAGAAGGTGTCGGAGGAAAGTAAACCTGCATGGAATGGCCAAACAGTACACTGACACCTAGATTATTGATTAGACAGAAATAATGCTGGAATTGCAGAGGCGTAGTAACCATTAAGGAGGTTAATACTGGTATAAAGTATTTCAGATGAAGCTGACAGTTGGCCTAACGCTCTGAACTCAATGTTTGTGATGTATTGTGCTCAGTGTAGAACTAGAGTATCAATTAGTTATGAAGTAGAAGGTACATCCTTCTTGTTTTCAGGGACCGTGGTCTTATGGTATTGAGCAGCACCTGGTCAGAGCTTTGCTGAATCCAGAGTCGGACAGCATACTCCTTGGTCCATTTAGCTATCAGTGAGGTGTCTCCAGAGCACAGGGGAGAAATCGAGCAGAGGAGTCTTTTCCTGCCGCCATCACGCAAGATAAGCTGATGTGGCCAGCTGGGCTCAACATTATGTACCCCCATCTTAAAATGACATTGTAAAAATAACATTAAGAGGGGAATTAAATTGTTTTAATATCAGGAACTGAGAACATCTCCAATACTAGTTCCAATAAAGACAAACTATTGAAGTCATGATGACAAATACCAACAGAGCTTGAACAAAACCAAACCAGTATTACCTCATATTACTACTACACAACTGACACACATAGGATACTTTTAATAATATATGTCACTACAATATTCATATTAATAAATTCTATACATATAACTTGTAATTAAAATTGATTGTGATTCCTGGTTCCTTTGTATTTGAATCAGGACACATATTCATTCATGACAGCAATGAATACATATTGTTATTTGAAAAGTTATCAGTGACTCCTTTAAGATATCCTTGTAGAGTGTTTTATGTATGTGAGTGTCACAGTGTTGTCAAGTGTAGTGGAATAAATTAAATTGTTTATCTGTCTGTTGTTGTTTTGACTTACACTTCATCATACACATACCCTAGACACATAACGTAATCATCACACTACTCCAGAATAATTCTGACTGAGATATAAATATATGTGGCAGCAAGTAAGGTTATCTATAATACACTACTCTTATTAGATATAGATACCTTCACAGCTGATCTCAGTCAGTACACTAAGTCCCCTATAAATATTTATAACATCTCACTTCACCACACCATGTTGCTGATGAATTGTTTGCTAAACGTTTCTATATGATGGGGTCACCGGTCTCATGCTCGATCCTACTTATTAGCCATCATCGACATGCATGGTAATGTACAGTGGTACTATTTCTGGCTATTACAGGAAACATACAGTAAAAGGCTAAGGTAGTCACAAAGAAGATACTGCCGGAGGGTAATGAAGTGTTAGAGGTGTCACTAAAACATGTTCCTTAGGGGGGGGGGGGGGGGGGGGGGCGGGGGTGGCCCCAGACTGATATTCGTCCATTTGCCTTTTCGGTTTTTCATTCTTTTTTTGGTCCAAATTTTTTCCATTCTTTTTCTTTCCGAGTTCCATCCTGGCTGTCTTTGCCTTCCCCAACTCAAGAGCAAAGCTGGGTACCCATTTAAGCTGATCTTAACTTCCTAACACTGTAGCGACATATTTTAAAGTCTGCTTAGTAATTCTCATCGGGATTCATCGTCCTGTTAAATCAGAACAGACAAGCTAAATTTAAAAAACAAACAAAATATACACATAAAGAAACATGAAATAATTTTTTTTTTTAAAGCAACATCATCAAGGGAAAAAGAATGCAGCACACAGTGCACAATCACTTACCGTCAAGCAGTAGAAATAGCCTCGAAACGTGAATTCCAAATGTATTTAAGTTGTCACGTGTATACACCACAAGAGACTAAGCGTGTACTTTGGGAATCAGTGTCTAGACACGAAGCGGCACATGATTGTGTTATGAACAAATTTAATTATTTACTCATTAATTAAGAACAGAAGTTGCGTCCCAAACACATTGACGCCCGACTGCACACGGTAATTCACGTACCAATAAACATCTCAGTCATAAATCAACATAACTCGAGGAACTACAAGAAAACAGTCATGGCGCAACCCGAACAGAATCAAAATAGGACTGCAACCAACGGAGGGGAGATAAAAAAATAATAATAAAAGCAGACAGGCGCTTGGCAGAGGTGGGGGAGAAGTGGCAGAGGCAATCAATATTATTCCAGGCCATCACTACTGCAGACTGTCAGTCAAGTCCAAGACCTTACTAAAAGTGGGAAGAAAATACGACTAAAGTCTCGACTTGTTTTAATTCGAAGCCGAACTGCAACTGATGTTTGTTCAGTCAATTTTTTCTACTCTTTCTCTCTCTCTTTCTGTCTCTATGAAATATTTTTTACACCATTTCAGGTTAACGCTGGAGTACGACTTTTTAAAATGTGATATCAATGGAAGAAAACATGATGCACTACCATGTCGAAATTGAAGAATGTCCGATTGGCAGAGTGGTTACAGCGCTCGCCTCTTGCAGCAAAGGCAACGGGCTCGAAACATGATGGCGTCAAGCTCCAGTCTACCCAGCTATAAATGCACAACGGACTTCCGTTTTTCAGTTATGGAAGGCAAAGACAGCGAGGGAGGCAAGTGGTCACCCATGTTTCGAATCTGAACCTAGTATAACGAGGTCTCTAACACTTCATTCCTCTACGGCAGTGTCCGCTATGGGACTTCCTTCACCTTTTTTAATGTTGAAGACACAGTATGTCCGAGTCATCATATACTGACCACGCTTATACACCTGCTGCAAATTAAGAAATACACAACGTTACGACACTTAAGCTGTACTGGATCACTTCTCCAGGTCATAAGAGAAAGGCTTTTCATTATCATTTCAAATTAAGAAATACACAACGTTACGACAGTTAAGCTGTACTGGATCACTTCTCCGGGTCATAAGAGAAAGGCTTTTCATTATCATTTCAAATTAAGAAATACACAACGTTACGACACTTAAGCTGTACTAGATCACTTCCCCAGGTCATAAGAGAAAGGCTTTTCATTATCATTTCAAATTAAGAAATACACAACGTTACGACACTTAAGCTGTACTGGATCACTTCTCCAGGTCATAAGAGAAAGGCTTTTCGTTATCATTTCAAATTAAGAAATACACAACGTTACGACACTTATGCTGTACTGGATCACTTCTCCAGGTCATAAGAGAAAGGCTTTTCATTATCATTTTAAATTAAGAAATACACAACGTTACGACACTTAAGCTGTACTGTTATCACTTCTCCAGGTCATAAGAGAAAGGCTTTTCATTATCATTTTAAATTAAGAAATACACAACGTTACGACACTTAAGCTGTACTAGATCACTTCTCCGGGTCATGAGAGAAAGACTTTTCATTATCATTTCAAATTAAGAAATACACAACGTTACGACAGTTAAGCTGTACTGGATCACTTCTCCGGGTCATAAGAGAAAGGCTTTTCATTATCATTTCAAATTAAGAAATACACAACGTTACGACACTTAAGCTGTACTAGATCACTTCCCCAGGTCATAAGAGAAAGGCTTTTCATTATCATTTCAAATTAAGAAATACACAACGTTACGACACTTAAGCTGTACTAGATCACTTCTCCGGGTCATAAGAGAAAGACTTTTCATTATCATTTCAAATTAAGAAATACACAACGTTACGACAGTTAAGCTGTACTGGATCACTTCTCCGGGTCATAAGAGAAAGGCTTTTCATTATCATTTCAAATTAAGAAATACACAACGTTACGACACTTAAGCTGTACTAGATCACTTCCCCAGGTCATAAGAGAAAGGCTTTTCATTATCATTTCAAATTAAGAAATACACAACGTTACGACACTTAAGCTGTACTGGATCACTTCTCCAGGTCATAAGAGAAAGGCTTTTCGTTATCATTTCAAATTAAGAAATACACAACGTTACGACACTTATGCTGTACTGGATCACTTCTCCAGGTCATAAGAGAAAGGCTTTTCATTATCATTTTAAATTAAGAAATACACAACGTTACGACACTTATGCTGTACTAGATCATTTCTCCGGGTCATAAGAGAAAGGCTTTTCATTATCATTTTAAATTAAGAAATACACAACGTTACGACACTTAAGCTGTACTAGATCACTTCTCCGGGTCATAAGAGAAAGGCTTTTCATTATCATTTTAAATTTAAATTAAGAAATACACAACGTTACGACACTTAAGCTGTACTAGATCATTTCTCCGGGTCATAAGAGAAAGGCTTTTCATTATCATTTTAAATTTAAATTAAGAAATACACAACGTTACGACACTTAAGCTGTACTAGATCACTTCTCCAGGTCATGAGAGAAAGGCTTTTCATTATCATTTTAAATTAAGAAATACACAACGTTACGACACTTAAGCTGTACTAGATCACTTCTCCAGGTCATAAGAGAAAGGCTTTTCATTATCATTTTAAATTAAGAAATACACAACTTTACAACACTTAAACTGTACTAGATCACTTCCCCAGGTCATAAGAGAAAGGCTTTTCATTATCATTTCAAATTAAGAAATACACAACGTTACGACACTTAAGCTGTACTAGATCACTTCTCCAGGTCATATGAGAAAGGCTTTTCATTATCATTTTAAATTAAGAAATACACAACGTTACGACACTTAAGCTGTACTAGATCACTTTTCCGGGTCATAAGAGAAAGGCTTTTCATTATCATTTTAAATTAAGAATACACAACGTTACGACACTTAAGCTGTACTAGATCACTTCTCCAGGTCATAAGAGAAAGGCTTTTCATTATCATTTTAAATTTAAATTAAGAAATACACAACGTTACGACACTTAAGCTGTACTAGATCACTTCTCCAGGTCATAAGAGAAAGGCTTTTCATTATCATTTTAAATTAAGAAATACACAACTTTACGACACTTAAACTGTACTAGATCACTTCCCCAGGTCATAAGAGAAAGGCTTTTCATTATCATTTTAAATTAAGAAATACACAACGTTACGACACTTAAGCTGTACTGTTATCACTTCTCCAGGTCATAAGAGAAAGGCTTTTCATTATCATTTCAAATTAAGAAATACACAACGTTACGACACTTAAGCTGTAGTAGATCACTTCTCCGGGTCATAAGAGAAAGGCTTTTCATTATCATTTCAATTTAAGAAATACACAACGTTACGACACTTAAGCTGTACTAGATCGTTTCTCCGGGTCATAAGAGAAAGGCTTTTCATTATCATTTCAAATTAAGAAATACACAACGTTACGACACTTAAGCTGTACTAGATCACTTCTCCAGGTCATAAGAGAAAGGCTTTTCATTATCATTTTAAATTAAGAAATACACAACTTTACGACACTTAAGCTGTACTAGATCACTTCTCCAGGTCATAAGAGAAAGGCTTTTCATTATCATTTCAAATTAAGAAATACACAACGTTACGCACTTAAGCTGTAGTAGATCACTTCTCCGGGTCATAAGAGAAAGGCTTTTCATTATCATTTCAAATTAAGAAATACACAACGTTACGACACTTAAGCTGTACTAGATCACTTCTCCAGGTCATAAGAGAAAGGCTTTTCATTATCATTTCAAATTAAGAAATACACAACGTTACGACACTTAAGCTGTACTAGATCATTTCTCCGGGTCATAAGAGAAAGGCTTTTCATTATCATTTCAAATTAAGAAATACACAACGTTACGACACTTAAGCTGTACTAGATCACTTCTCCAGGTCATAAGAGAAAGGCTTTTCATTATCATTTCAAATTAAAAAATACACAACGCTAAGACAGTTAAGCTGTACTGGATCACTTCTCCAGGTCATAAGAAAAAGGCTTTTCATTATCATTTCCCTGTTAGCCTCCTTAGGGAACATGTAGGCACTACAGCAAATGCCTTCTTTGGAGGAAACCTGTACCATCGCAGAGATGTCGAGGGAGATGGAAAAACGAACAAAAGAACATTTATAAAAGAGATAACGAAGATACGAGGTGTGTTCAAATGAAACCCGTCCCAGTGGCTCTATAACAAATATATGTAAGGTACATCAGCAGGAGTAGTAGAATTAAATACAGCAACTGTTGTGAAGCAAGTACTCACTGGGGTTCTTTAGAAATAGTCACCATAGGCATTCAGACATGCATCCCACTGCTTGGGTAGACGGCGGATGCCGTCCGAGAAAAATGACTTTGGTTGCTTATTGAACCATTTGGTCACCGAGGCCCTGATGTCTGCATCGGAGTCGAATCGTTGTCCCTTTAGAGAATTTTTTAACCGTCCGAACAAATGAAAGTCACATGGTGACAGATCGGGGCTGTAGGCTGGGTGTGGCAGAACTTCCCACCTTTTCCTTGCTAACGCTTCCTGCACAATGTTCGCAACATGTGGACGAGCATTGTCGTGCAACAGAATCACACCACGTGAAAGCATGCCGGGTCGTTTATTCTTGATGGCTGTATGCAGGTTGTCTAGTGGGTCTTTGTAGCGGATGGCATTGATGTTCACGCCAGGCTCTTTAAAGTCAACAAATAGAAGCCCTTCATGGTCAAAAAATGCGGTCAGCATAACCTTACCGGCGGAAATCTGTGACTTGAATTTTTTGGGTTTTGGTGATTCCATTGCATGCTCGCTGTTTTGCTGCATGGCTCAAAGTGGTGGCACCACGACTCATCGCCTGCCACTATGCACAACAGAAATGCATCACCCTCCTCTTCGTATCGCAGCAGGTGGTTCAAACTCCACCCCATGCATTCTTCCTTATGGCGATGGCTTCTTCTGTTGCAATAATATACACCTGACCTGACCGCGGAAGATCTTTCGTTAACTGACGTCCTTCTCGAAACATTCGTGCCCAGTCTTTCACTGTAGTCTTAGACACACTTTTGTCACCATACATTGCTTTCGTTCGGCAATGAATGTCGGCTGGTCGACATCCTGCGGCTGTTGGGAACTGGATCACCGCTCGCTGATCGACCTTGGATGGATTCCGTATCACACCGGCCATTATTTTAACGGTCTGCAGCACAAACAATGAATACTAGGAGAATGAACACTTACACACTTGTACATTCGTATGTGCTTATTACGTCAGATGTGATGTCATCATGCTCCTCCTACACATGTCCACTTCACGCAGCACGGGCAGGTTTCATTTGAACACGCCTCGTATAAGCGCATAGAACAGGACAGAATAGGAAGAAGGATCCCGTTACACGCCCATTGAGGCATATTGGGAATACGGTGTTAGGCCCATATTTTCTTGACCATCGGCACACTAGGGGTGATGTGGTCAGCATCACGCCGGCCGCCTTAACCTTACCAGAGTTGCTCTGGTACCCAATTCATGAGGCTGGGTCGACCGTATGCGGTCTAAAAAATTCCACCTCAACTGGGGACCGAACCAAGGACCACCGAGCTAGGAAGCCAGTGCACTATCCACTGCCCTAACGCGGTTCCCTAAGGCCTGTACCCTTTGAGGAGATGATGGTTAATGAATGAATGCACCAAAGCGTTCATGTGGTTTTTGCCACATAATTTTTGGGTAGCTCTCTTGTCCACTACTGCCGTATTCTGTGACATTTGTTGTACTGACTAATTGCGTGCTTTTCAGTGGTCTGCACCTGTTTCTTTCTCTGCTATATAGCAGATATTTTGTATTCTCAAACATTCTTACACTCCTCTCAGTGTCATGTCATCATGTCTGTTTGGTTACCCGTTCCTCCATGCTGGGAAAGCCGACAATCATGTTGTTTATCTCTGGTGTGGCTGACACCAGACTACAGATTAGCACTACAATCGCCCCAGCGACTTTGGTTAAGCATTGATAAGGCATGTCGAGCGATAAATTACCCGTCTGTGGACAGACTACAGACACGTTCTTATCAGTCGGACACACCTGAGCGGAAATGTTGTACTAGTCCGGGCAGTTGTAAGAAGTTATTTGTAAACATTACCTAGAGAGGATCGAATGTTTTCATTCCATATATGGAGACGTGACTTTTTGCATCGCGTGCAGGATTTTTCCTACGTGGAATAATTCCACCACCGAAAATATGCAGTTCTGAAACGATTGGCAGGGATTCGAAATAGAGGAACCACCAAATTCATGATTGGACGCCGCCTATAATCGTAATAAACATGAAGTCTAGTTCACTGTGAGAAACGCTTGCCAAGACGACCACCAGACTTCCAGAGTTAAAACTAGAATCAGAATTCCATAGAATAAGAATTCCTACTTTGTTGGAGCATTTTGAAGGACTTAAACAGCCCAGGAAAACTCTATCATTTTAAACAAGCAAAAACCAGGATCTGAGGAACCTGAAAACACGGAGTCATAGTGGGAATTTATTGTTAAAGTAACAACCCCAAAGAACAAGTGAAAAAAAGGCAAATGCTAGTGCCTTAACCTACTTTGCTGCCAAGTGACCTCCTTTACATACTTCCATTACATCACAACAGTGATGATAATTTTCCTGATAAAAAATTATTCATTTTTTAAAACCTTGTTAAATTTAAATGATTATTAAATCTGTTATTTGTAAATATAAAAATTTAACGTTGATTTAATCACTTTGAATTTACTGTCTCAGTCAATTTACTAAATACACTCTAAACAGAACTATACCATAAAAAGAATTCCACAGAGTAAATCAGGGTGGGGGCTTGAACGAGCTGAAATTAATAATTGCTTAATTCTTCATAAAAGGCAACGGATCAAATATAAATTGATAATTGCCCTTTCCAACATATCATTGTTCTTGAATTCTGAAATACCTTACGAACCCACCCTTGAGATAGAAGCATCACTATCCTTCTATCTACAACTCTGCCAAGAGTAATCTTGTGCGAAGGTAGACACCTTTGAAGCCCATATTAGATACTCTTGAGTTGTGGCCACTGTTGGACCACTACTGCAAAGCAGGGGAGGCAATTCCGTGACACTCTTGCAGCAGTGGTTTATATAGGACTATGTTTTTTAATTTGCCACCCCCACCCACACACACACGCATTATATTAGTTGCCTCATACGACATGCCTGAGGTAAAAGTACTTTTCATTGTTTGTCTCATCACAAACCCCCCCCCCCACCCCCCCCCCTGGGAACTATGTTTTATTGATCCATCATGTAATCTTTAACTCATCGATAACGGGAGAGAGAGGGGAGAGAGAGAGAGACAGACAGGCAGACAGACAGACAGAAAAGGAACGAACTTTATTGTCAAGGGGTTTAGAATTGGACATGCAGGCCCGTCTAACATTCTGCCCTTCCTTTCTCTCGTCTTCCATAATGAATCAATTTATTCTCACATACGTCTTAAATATTATGTTATTAAGTTACAAAATACAACACAATCAAATAAAATCCCAACACTGTAGCGGTACGATAAAGGTTATACATACTTACAGTACCTAATCATAATCAATATTGAACAGAGCAAAATTATCCTTAAAACCCACATATGATATTATACCATGATTTAGGAACATAACTAAACTAGGGCGGAATATAATCTGCACTCATGACGTACTTGAAAAGTCTGCGATTGTATGAATATAGACTAAGTGTGCACAGAGAGAGGGAGAGAGAGAGCGAGAGACACATAGACAGACAGAACGAGAGAAACTGAAAGAGAGGAAGAGGAGAAAAAAGTAAGGCCGCGTAATGCAGAAAAAAATTAAGAAAAGTAAGGACCGGCAGCTGTGAGGAGACACAATCGCCTATGCCAGTAAGTATCGTACACTGATATTGAGGTGAACCCTGAACTGTGACACAGGAAGTGTGAAAATCGCGTGAAGAAAATTACTTTTAAAAACGCCCTGCAGAGGGCATGCTAGAGAGCTACACCAGATTAACTAGATACCAAAGATGTTTAAAATGGTGAGACGGTATTCCATCATTTGTAACACTAGGGACTGGGTCCTTGATTTCACTTGTCTGTCTCTATAATTCACCATCTAAATCAGTGGTTCTTAACGTGGGTCATGCCATATTTCTAAGGGGGCCACAGTAATGGTCCGTAAAGTACATTTGTTCCAGCTAACAGTGACTATTAGGGGAGCAACATAGGTAAATGACGCTCAGAAGGGGGGCAGTAAGCAAAGAAACGTTGAGAATCCTTGTCAAGTGACATCTAACACAGGAGCTGTGGGGATCTACTTTAGAAACAATGAGATCTCTAAAGATCTACTATGATAAAATCTTGTCTGTCTTCAGGTTTCAGAGTACAGAAAAAGTCCAAAAATCCGGATGCCAGAAATCCGGAACACCCGAAAACCGGACTGTTGCGTACATATTCTTTTGTGTGACGCACAGATTACTGTTGGTAGGCATACAAATGTAAAGTATAACTATTTGTCTGATGAAAAGTATTTATTTGAGAATCAATGATTCTCAGTCTGAGGGACAGAACCCTGAGTGGTCGATGTTGTATTCGGTTCTATGGGTTATCTGTTCTTGTGTCTCAATCTGGCGTATGAATACTAGATTTACGTCATTTTTCGTCTGGTATGGCCAGAAACAGATTGGTCTTGCTTAAAATGTTTATGGCCCGAATTTATATTTATTCCTTGACTATTTAAGGTGATTCGGTCTTATATCTTTGTATCTTTGTATTTCTATGTCGGACTATTGTTTGAGCTGAACTCTGGGGTCAAAGGCATTTCTGCGCATGCGTCGATTTGTAGTGTCGACAGAGAAACGGCTGTCATGTCGTCGCTGCTATGGGCTGGTCGATTAGAAAGTCGGAAGATTGATCTCTGTGATTTATTCTAGGAAGGAGATTGTTTCTCTGTATGACTGTAGTATCAGAGATTCTCCTAATGTTGATTATTAACGCCAAGGAATGGCGTGCGTTATTCGCTAGTGTGTGTTTTCCTAAAGCCAGGTAAAACCACAGTCTTTTTTGCTGAACTTCTTTGCTAAGCCTAGATGAGAGACGTATTATCGTACATCTAGGATTGTTGACTACAGATGAAGATGACGTGTTATCTAGCAGCACTAGATTACTCCAGTAACCAGCCTTATTGATAGCAGAAAGTATAGAAGCCCAATGAGGACATTTATGTACGAATTACGAATTAATGCTGCTTCATAATTTTTCATCCTGAGTGAGCGAAGCTCACGGAGGAGAGCCATTTTGGATTCCCGCCATTGTAAGCGGATCATTGTCGGAGAACAGAAAAGGTCTTATTATCTGATGATGGTACATAGATCTATGTATTATGAAAACCCACTACTGTGGTTTAACATTGTTGCTATAAACATTTGATGAATTTACGGCTTGAGAAACTTAGCCAGGAGAAGGTTGTGACAGTGAACCCTTGTTGATGATTATGTATCCACCTTAACTGACGCGATTAGTCAGTTGAAGCATGAGACGATAGACAACCAGAATATTGAGTGCTTGCCTACTATCGTTCCATTATATTTTCATGCCACATAAATGTACACCTGATATTGTCACCCATTTTTCAAGTATACGATGATTATTTGCCAACCTGTTCAAGTGACTGTAATCGTGATGTCGAAGTGTACGTCCATTATTAAATGTATGAAACGTCATCAGCAGTCTACCCTTTATTGACTTCTGCTTATGATTGAGTGAGTGACTTGTCAGCTCCACAGAACTGTACACACATTCGCGTCCTTTACATCAACATTCTCACTCGATGTCAGCACTGTGTCGGAACGAGTTGACCATTCATCTACGTGTCCAGTATGACCTTATGAAAGCAGTAACATCACAACAAAACACCTTATCAATGTGGTGGCGTTTTCAGTGTTATCACGGACATTTTGAAAACTCAAACTTTCCAAGCTTTTGTGTGTGATAGCAAACTCTGTGTAAACCTAATTAAGATGACATAGAAGAGTGGATACGCACTGAATGTGATGTTGAAGTTGCAGCCACTTTTACTGATCAAACATTACAAGTCTTGATAAGATAGAAGAGAATTATTCAGAAGAATCTGGTGAAGAAGACGACAAAGTTGAAAAAAAGAAGATATATCTTGGGTTACTGCAGAAAAGTGCGTGGAAACAGTTATTAAATTCGTGGAACAGAACCATAACTTTAGTCGTCAAGACGTCATGCATGTGCACATGGTGCAGAATAATCTTTTCACACAGAAATTACAAAGTCGTAAACGAGATGATATACGAAAGTATTTAAAGGAAACAATAGAAGTGCTTCACTGACAAGCAGTGCAGCAGACGCAGTAGAAGCTGTAAGTGTTCCATCCACAAGCAGTGCAGTAGAAGCTGTAAGTGTTCCATCCACAAGCAGTGCAGCAGACGCAGTAGAAGCTGTAAGTGTTCCATCCACAAGCAGTGCAACAGACGCAACAGAAGTCGCGGACATGAACGAATAAATACACTCATTTTGATAAACGAAGCATTCGTTATTTGTTAATGAATAAACTAACAAAATTGGCCTGTTCATCTATTCTTTATTCTTCCTTACATTTGAATTTTAAAGTACTGCCTGTGAATCCGGAACATCCGGCTCGACCAAATCCCCGAGAAGTTTGGATTTTCGGACTTTTAATTTGGAATAAATACAGTCAATGCGTAACATTAACTTATGCCGGGCGATTTGTTTCACGAGATTCCATCAACAGAGCGGTATATCTTATACCCAAAACCAACAAATAAAAAAAAAACCCTACATAAACAATAAACATAACCCTAACCCCTAACAACATTAAAAACCCTAAACCTATATATATAAAATTTTTTTAATAATTACCCCCCATAAACAAACACCCATTTTAACCAACACCTAAAACCAAAACAATCTCACTTAACACCCTCACATAACTCATACTAATAATAATACTAAAAACCCACTTTCATCATATCTAAACTAAAATCCTCCTACACCCCATATCATCACCAAGTTTAAAAAAACACCCATTATAACACTTCAAAACCATATCCAAAACATCCAACATCCCCCAATTATCTAATACTACCATCTCCCAATAAACACCCTCAATTCAACCCAAAAACAATTCACCACCAACACTTACCCCCTCACTTCTTCATCTCTCTATTTCACCATATCAACCACATCCCACCCCTATTTCACACCCCCACATCCCCTCTCACCCCACCATATCACATTAACATT
>JAMPIV010017486.1:295000-382297 GCA_024509875.1 Oreohelix idahoensis | reverse complement strand
GTCAGCACTCTAAGGCACACAGTGATGGGCACTCATCTGTGCTAAACATGTCAATAGTTCATCTGTTGCATTTCTAAGCCAATTTTTAAGTCGTCTTAAAGTTGAAAAGCATCTTTCGGGTGTTGCTGTGGAATGTGGCAGGGTCGTCAGAATCTGTAATAGTCTTTTGATAATAGGAAAAGTACATCATCACAAACTATAAAGGAATTAATCGCTGTTTTTTGGTTTATCATCTTCTGACACTAAGCAATAACAAATTCAGCATTAGTCGTTGCAAGCATAAGTTGGTATTCTTGTTCTGAAGTTTCTTTATACCCCGATTCTTTGAGTTGACTGAGAGATGCCACTATTACAGGATGTTACGGTGGGATAATTTAGAGGATCATGCATGGACACGCGAATGATAGTAGGTGTTCATTCAGGACATTATGGTCAGTACACATAACAAAGCCGGTAGGTGAACAGGTCTACGGGAAAAACATGGTTGACATTTAATAAACAAAGTCACTTCACAATAGTATCCATCAAACATCAAAAGTACATAGCAATGGATAAGCGTAGTGGATTATCCCTCGTCCGTCAATAAGGTTCAAACGTTAGGCATCTTTAAGTGGCAATAATATGATAATAATACAATCCTCTCATCTCCACTCAATCCTGGCCGTTGTACTAAAGGTTCGGGCAATCCACGAAAACCAAAGTAATGCGGCAGAGGCAATCAGTGCAAACCAAATATTAGTTGCCTCGTATATCAAAGTTACTTGTAGTAAATTAGGGTCTGAACTTCTAGATGAGTTCAGGAACCAACTTGCACATAACGTGGCGGCCTCAAACAATAAATGCCACGATGTATATTTATATATCACACTCCATTATCCCGGAGTTTGAAAAATTACATCTCTCTTGGACGCAAACACAAAGACGGAAGCCCAATTAATTAACACACTGAACCCCACGACATGTGACCGAAACGTCACTAGTTGACCGTCGCTCAACACGGGTGAACGCATCGCTCACCACGAGTGGACGCTTCGTGCAAACCGTAGTTTGACCACAGGCGAACACAATTCCTCACATATAAATGGAAATGTGCTAGCGTGTAGTAACATGCCACACTATTTTATCTGCATCCCAAATCTATCCTTAACATATCACCCCCTTCGCGGTGTAAAAAAAAAAACAAATTTATTTGTTTTTTTTTTTCAATTTAAGTATTTCCTATGCGGAAATAGCGGCCAAAATTGATTATATCACAAATATTGGGCCACATCGAAATTAATCTAGTCGCAGTCAGTCTGTATAATGTAACTTATTATTAAATATCATGCTAGACGAATTTGTCATCAGTCATAAACAGTCATATGTCAATAAGTAACAAGTCATATACAGTCGATATTCCAATGATGTGTCAAAAGAATACATAAATGTATGATCAATGTGAGTTTACAATAAACCTATCAAAGAAATAGCATGCATATATGAGAATAGTATGAGATACATAAAATAAGATAAAACAAAAAATTGAAATCAAAAATTCAAAAATGCATGAATTATAATTTTAAAAAAAAAATGATTTAGAAAGTTATATCTCTAAGTAACAATGCTGTCAAAAATCTTAAATTAAGCTTAAACGCAATTCACGCATGATATGAATCAAATAAGATATGAAACAATGCGATATGAAATTAATGTAACTAAAGTACATGAATATCTCACAAAAAGAGAGAAAAAAAAATACAAGAACGCAAGTATAAGCAATTAACACAATTATCCCATTACTTAATTAGTCTGCTCTAAGTACCTTTGTATGTTGGCAAGACAAGTAATGTAAAACAAATTTGCAATAATACAATCATACTCCAAACTATCCGTGTTAGGAGTAGATTTCTGGTACGGTATTAATATAGCAATCTTAATTAATGTGAATGTGCCTTTCAGAATAATAACATGATGTTTTAGTTGGAAATTGTTCATGTCTGTAAGTAGTATAACACTGTTCAATGTGCCACTGGTTAAAGTGAATAATGATTATCTCAAAGTCGTGTAAATCACAAATGTTAATATGAATGATTTGGAAATCAACTTAGTGTTCATGTATTCACCGTTCTTTGTCATAGTGACTAGTAGTGGATAAACACCATGGCTTTACACATGTGTAATATAGAGTCAATTAACTACGTCAATATGAAACTTCAGGTTCGAGCTTTGGGCATCTCGATAAACTATAGGTGACTATATCTGATGAACTTGGGATGGCTTGAATATCATATTTTCTCGGCATCAGTCAACGTTCTTGAGATATGCTGATACAATAGAAAGATGCAACAGAGAAACCACATTAAAAATTGCGTGGTGCAGAATCATGAACTAATTGCAGATCTAAACAACGGTGTCGAAAATAGGCTCCATTGTCGAAGTTAATAACTTGGCGAGCATCTCCATGTGAATAAAAATAAATAAGTGCTATTTTATCATTAGAACTGGGAATTGAAAAAAAGACGCACATATCGGACGTCGGCAGTGTACTGAAAAAATTCAGCCAATGCGCGCCATGTAGTGCTTGGTGGAAGATTTCGCACTAATACGGTGCGTGAGCGTTTATTGATACCACCATATGTGGGGGTCGATCCCACGAAAATCGCGTTATCTGGCTTAAAAGGTGCATCATACTGCATATGCTCAGTATGATGTTTATTGGAAATCGGTCCCATCGGTTTGGAGCATGTCGTAGATGACTGCTCATATGGTATCGCTAAACCTTCTTTAACAGATGTAATGGGTCTAGTATGACCAGGCAAGTTTGCACTATCATTACCATCAACCTCACATGTAGCAATCAGACTCTTATTAGTATATTTTGCGTCGCCCTTGACGATCTCATCTGCATTTCTAAGATCAGATACACTGTGAGTATGTCTCCATGAAGATGTCATAGCATGACAGTGATCACGAGGAAAATTGTATCTGCCTCGAAAAGAAGTTTTTTCTTTACTCGGGCAAGATAACTCATTAACATCCCTCTTGGTATTTCCTGTACGTTGCACATCCCATCTGTTGTCGCCTGAGGGTGCCAACAGTTTATGTTTTAAAACGATATCTAACAAGTTATCAACCCTATTTCGTAACTTAGTAATTTCTTCACTTTGCCTCTTATTTTCTTCTTCAAGGTTTACATTTTTACTCTTTTGCTCAATGAGTAATGCCTCAAAGTTAGCCAACTTATTACGACTTAAATTTTCTTCTTTACTTTGAAGGCATTTTAGTTCTTGATTATCACGTTCAAGTGTTGCTACTTTACTTTCCAACTTTACCTCCCACATGGCTTTCTTTTTCTTCGCCATATTCTTCAATCTCCTTTTTTGTGCATCCTCCATATGTGGCTGAAGTCGGGCCACCTGAACCTGAAAACCATGGATTTGAGCAGCCTGTGCCCTCACCTTTTCGTTTAACTTCTCAATTAATCTTTCATTGTCGTCCATGACCTCCAACAACTCATGCATTTTTTTCTCCTCAGTAATATCTTCTAATAACTTTGCATTTTCCTGTGCACACCGTTTGTTGTCTTTTATCTGTTTCTCTTGAACATCGTTGTTGAGTATAGCATGACGTACGTTTTTTAATACTTGACTATGTTGTACATGAACGTATTGTCCCAGAAATATACGGAGATCTGCCCGTAGAAACTCTGCCAGTTCCCTAGCAATGATTATATGAGGCACAGAACGACAATACCAATCTGCAAAATCCCCCAGATCTGATGCCGCCTGAATTAAAACACGGCCTATTACATATTCCTCAAGTGCTGGGCCTTGAAATCCATCCTCCTCCCCCATAGTAATAAATTCCTGATAATTCATTATTTTCTTCTTCAGTATCTTACTATCAATATTATAAATTATGTAATAAATGTATCTCGATTAGTCCGTCAATATCAATTCACTAGCTTTGTGCTTTGCACTATTATCAATGCAAATAGATTCTTAATATTACTAATCAATTAAAAAAATAGTATGACAGATCAACAGTAGTAAAGATACGAGGGAAACGAGAAAGAGCGGAGAGAGAAAAAAAAAATTATAATAATGTACAAGAATAGAATTGATGGAACTAAACAAAAATACAAGTACAAATGATCAAGACAATGTAATAATAGCAGCAAGTAAACGAAAAAGAATGCAAATGGGAAACTAAGGAGAAATAACAAATAGAACAGACTTACTGCTTAAAACAAAACAAAAAACAGGACAGGACCTGTAACAATGTATATAAATGTAAACAAGTGATAGAAGGTTAGACTAGCATTACGAACAGAATGGTTGTCAACTAAGGAGAAGAAAACAAAACCAGCACACAACAAGAACTGACAACTAAAAGGACGGGGCAGCACACCTAACAAATTAGGTCACACTAAACAGGCAGTGAACCAAACGTCGGTGAGTAAACTCAGGCCGGAAATTTCACTGCTTGAGAAATGTAAGCAAAACCTATAGAAATATCTGCTGAGCGGTCATTTTTCCAATGACATGTGTCGCTAACAACAGATTTGTACAAAGATATAGAAACGAAGAAAACGAATAACATAGATATCAAAAAGGCTTACGCCACGGCAAAGATACAAGAGTGTATTAACCAGGCACTTATCTTATCGTAATCCGATCAGATGCAAGTCCGGAAAAAGGTGTCAACACTGGAAAACGCTGTCCCTCAATACAAGTGAAGCACGGATAAAATGTAAATAGTACACGGTCTCAATCAGATGGGCATCATGAACTGTGTAGATCTTGAAACGTTGTGTTGACTTGGTACTTCGTTATCCAAGTGGACCCGTTGATAATGACTGGGTTCACGAAATGGTGTGTTTACAATAACACGTTGAACAGGAGTGACGATCGAATATACAGATTAAATGTCAGCTGTAGATTTGCAAAGTATGAAGGTATACTTGCTTACATGAATTTGAAAACCATGTCCTGATGAAAGTATCGATCCAAAACCATACTGGCCCACCAAATTATATGGTGTTACGGTGGGATAATTTAGAGGATCATGCATGGACACGCGAATGATAGTAGGTGTTCATTCAGGACATTATGGTCAGTACACATAACAAAGCCGGTAGGTGAACAGGTCCACGGGAAAAACATGGTTGACATTTAATAAACAAAGTCACTTCACAATAGTATCCATCAAACATCAAAAGTACATAGCAATGGATAAGCGTAGTGGATTATCCCTCGTCCGTCAATAAGGTTCAAACGTTAGGCATCTTTAAGGGGCAATAATATGATAATAATACAATCCTCTCATCTCCACTCAATCCTGGCCATTGTACTAAAGGTTCGGGCAATCCACGAAAACCAAAGTAATGCGGCAGAGGCAATCAGTGCAAACCAAATATTAGTTGCCTCGTATATCAAAGTTACTTGTAGTAAATTAGGGTCTGAACTTCTAGATGAGTTCAGGAACCAACTTGCACATAACGTGGCGGCCTCAAACAATAAATGCCACGATGTATATTTATATATCACACTCCATTATCCCGGAGCTTGAAAAATTACATCTCTCTTGGACGCAAACACAAAGACGGAAGCCCAATTAATTAACACACTGAACCCCACGACATGTGACCGAAACGTCACTAGTTGACCGTCGCTCAACACGGGTGAACGCATCGCTCACCACGGGTGGACGCTTCGTGCAAACCGTAGTTTGACCACAGGCGAACACAATTCCTCACATATAAATGGAAATGTGCTAGCGTGTAGTAACATGCCACACTATTTTATCTGCATCCCAAATCATCCTTAACACAGGATATAATTCCACGAAACGGGACACCGAGTCATGTTTCTCTGACCCTCTTGTTCCGCATAAACCAAGAACAGTCTTATGTGTTAGGCTCTCATTTTCATGTGCTATTTGTTCTAAAACATTGTGCCTCTGAGATGAGAGACGAAAGTAATTCACCACAGATTTAATAATGCCAATACAATCCTAATAACTGACAAGTCACACGATTGTCCAATAGCTAAGTTTAAAACGTGGGCACTAGTGGACAAATTGCGCTTTTTGATATTTTTCAGATATCAGTGTGCGAACTCCTCTGTACTTTCCACTCATAACAGCAGCACCATCGTAGCCGTGACCAACCATGTTATTCAAATTTACTCCAAGTTGAGTCAATGTGGACAGAAGAACAGTAGCCAAACCCGAAGCAGAAACATCAGATAAAAAACAAAATATAAAAAATCCTCTCGAATTGCAAGGGAGCCTTTACCTTTGACCTTTAAGGTTATCATTCTCAAAATAGTGTGTGGGGAAGTTAGTTCAGTGATTGATACTCAGGGTCAAATAAAATTTTCTTAAGATCAGCATTTAAAAAAAAAAAAAAATTTTGCCTCGTTTTGGCGAGGCGCGTCCCGTTCAGTCTAGCCGGTTATATTAGGGCGCATGTCCAAATATAAAAGACCATTAGGTCTGAAGAATTAGTTATGTGTTAGTTATAATTATTATTTAAGATTTATCAGCATTTCTTGCTTGGCCCATTTTATACGCTCTCGTCTCTTTGTCAGATTTAATAGGGAGGATCCCGTTACGCGCCTATTGAGGCATCTTGAGAATACGGTGTTAGGCCCGTATTTTCTTGACCATCTGTCACAAAATTAACCATGATACAACGTTAAAATATCTCCAATGATACAACGTAGGGATAAAAACTAATGCGTAAGCTGCTAGAATACATGATCGCCCACGCCGCGGGTCATCACCCGCCATGGAAATTAAATTGTTAGACTTGAAGGCAAAACGGAACGGGATGAGAACGGAGATCAAAAGGAAAAATCTGACTGAACGCGTGCTTGAAACTAGCGAGGCTAAAAGGACGCAAATTGGTGGGGCAAGGAGGAAAAAGTCACGTTCCCCAAGTTGACATAAAGTAAAGAAATCGACAAAAGGGACCTTGGATATTATACGCCACAGTCATTTATTGGACGCTTTTGCGATAACTTAGTCCGTTTATTTGAATGCAGTGATGAATTCCAGAAGATTCTAGAAAATATTTGAAAAGTAACTTTTCTTAATAATAATGTTAGGAATATAAAACCTAGCTGGCCGGATGGCCCATCTTGAGCAGTGAAATAATATGCTTTCATTTATACAGACGGACAGATAATAAGAAAGATATTGACAAAAGACTGTGTTGTTCATACCAGCGAACGTCTGCATTGAAATAAAACATGTCACTAATTTTCAAAAAATGGTGGCCTTGAAGACGCAAGTGCTAAAATCTAGTTGGAATGAAGAGACGGGGTGGGATGGTGAATTGTGGCTAAAAATAACTTTAAAGGCAAAATTGTGTAGGGGAAGGCAGGGTTGGTTCAAAAAAACAAGTGTGTTTTTTTGTGAAACGCAAGTAGAGACGGACGGACCAACAGACAATAAGGCATACTTGACTGAGGTATGACTGAAATGACTTATTGGTAGGATATTTGAATTTGAAAAAAGAAAAGGCAGTGATTGGCCATAGATGAATATATTATCGGCGCTCAGACGCGCATTTTGTGCCATTCATAATAAGTTGTCCTAGTAGACACAGTGAATTATTAAGTGGTGTAATTCCCAGAAGCTATTGAAATATTTAGAGGGACGCCATCATAAGGCCAGCAGCTCAGCTGAGTTTTGCTAGCATTTAACTGTGTTCTATATTCATAATTCTGGTAAGACTGAAATTATTTCTTTGTACATTTTAATATTTGTTTAAGGTTTCGAGTGATTTGATACTGCAATAGCATAATCTGTCCCTTACAACAAGTAAGGATTCGCTCTAGACCCCCCGCCCCAGTTCAGGGTCTAGAGACAAATAAAATACATAAACTCCCGCAAGGATTATGAAGGACAGATCAAGTGTTGAGATCAGTGGAACATATCACCTATCCTATTCTATGGCAGGAAGCTAATGAACATATTTCAGAATCTGTAGTCTGGGAGAACTTAGCCTATGTGAAACCAACTTGGTAAGACGTGTTGTTTGGTCAGAAAGATCTGACCCGTCTATGTGGTGTTGTTGTTGTGTAGTGTTGTGTCCAGAAATGGTTAGAGGATGGAATTCTGACACATGACTAATACTTTGATTGCAGAGCTGTGAGTTTCAGTTGGCACCAATGCGGTGTCAAATGAGTTGTTGAATATTACAAGAGTGGACCCGTGCAGTGACATTTTATCAGAGCAGCCTATTATAGCCCCCAAGCACGGAGAGGTGCGGCCACCAGACTTCTGATATTGCCCCCAAGCATGGAGAGGTGGGGCCACCAGACTTCTGATATTGCCCCCAAGCACGGAGAGGTGGGGCCACCAGATCTCAGCACCAGAGCTACACCTTCAAGCTACGTGAGCGCCTGATCTGCTGAGAATTCACCAACTCAACTTATTTGCTAACACACCCATAAAATTTCCATCAAATAAATGGACAATGTGTAGTCACCATAGACAGGGAGTGATGAGGCCACCCCAACAGCACATCCATTAAATGTTCTCCCAAAATTAGATTACAACTATAAACATTAATAATATTAACTAGTCTAGTAACATATATATGTACACACCTTGCATTTATTATGTAATATTCATGCATTTCTTTCATAACTGCTAAACCTTTCATATGTTCTGGCCAAATTAAAACCTTGGTTCAGAACAAATAAATGTAAAGAAAATTACTATCAAAATTTTACACAGCTGAGTTAGTTCCGTGTATTATAACCTTTTTATTAATATTATTAGACTTAGTAAATATCTGTGTGTGTGTATGTAAACTACCACAACACATTACATATCATTACCCTAGACATTTAACGTAGCCACATTCATTAGTAAAAAAAAAAAGATAAGTGTGAGGTCGTAGTGGTAGCAAGAAGGGCCTTCTGACAATTCACAGCTACATTTTATCTCAGGAGCCTTCACAGCTGACCTCATGCATCACACTTAGTAATATCACCATCATACAATACCATCAATCCACTACATATATTGGGGTCTCTTTGTCCCGGGATAATTAGCCCATTAAGTATATTAGGATCTCCTGGGGGGAGAATTAGATTAGGGGAACACATTATAAAAATTAAAAGTGTCCCTTAAAATTAAAAGTGTCCCTGAAAATAAAAGTTGGTGAATCTTCACAGCCAGTGGTAGTTAATTAATTAATTAGAATTATTTTAGACTAGAGTAATTAGAAGTACTTTAGTGGTTGGAAATTTTATCTTGCACATTGCTAGATTTGTTTAAAAAGTATGGCGGAGCTGGCCAAATTCAGATCAGCTGCTGTGCTGACGGCAAAGGATATGGGAATGGATGGTCAGATTTTAATTCAATATGTAACGGCTGAATGTGATAAGTATATTGAACGGGAAGAAAGAAGATTAGAAAAAGAGGCTGAAAGAAAATTAGAGTCTGAAAGGTTGGCTGAAGAGAAGAGGTTACAAATTGAGGCTGATAGAGAAATTAAGAGGCTGCAGATTGAGGCTGACAAAGAGGCTAAAGCATTGGAGGCAGAAGATAAAAAGGCCGAAAGGGAGGCAGAAGATAGAAGGTTGCAGAGGGAGCACGAATTACGACTAAGGGAGCTGGAGCTACAAGGCCAGGCTCCTGAAAATGGTGCCAGCCCATTTGCCTCAGATGCTACGCCCAGTCTGGGAGCCTCAACATCAGCTATGGGGTTTCATTTAGACCATTTTGTTGAAAAAGACGATGACATAGAGGGGTACCTAGGACGTTTTGAGTTATTAGCTACTACATATGGGTTAGAGAGAGAGAGGTGGGGTTTAAAGCTATCACAGGGACTGAGAGGTACTTCTTATGAAGTCTTCGCAAAAATGAACAGAGAAGACCAGGAGAATTATGACATGTTAAAGCAGGCTTTGTTATTGAGGTACGAAAAAAATGGGGAATTTTATCGTAGGAAATTTAGAAATGCCAAACTGTTGCCTGGGGAGACATACCACCAAATCTCTGCCAGACTAGAAACCTATTTGGAGAAATGGACTGCTCTGGGGAAGACCCAAGATCTTAAAGAAATGATCATGATTGAGCAATTGAGAGAGTCCATGGCTCCAGACATGAGAAAATTTCTCATGGAACAAGGTGCAGAGAAGTTGGGAGAGGTTTTAAACGTCGCTGAAAGGTATCAGGCAGCCCAGGCAGAGGTAAGTGGTGCTAAAAAGAAGCACATAGACAATTTTAAAGCTCCACAGCAATTTAATAAATTTGATAATAGAGAGCAGGGAAATAAAGGTAGGACAAACTTTGAACGGCCAAGAAATGACTACCGAGACAGAAACTCACAGTTCAATGACCAAAAATCCAATGAAAGAAAACCGTTTAACCAAGGAAAAAGATGGTGTAAATGGTGCAAGAAAGATAACCATAACACCGAATTTTGTAGAAGGAAACCTTCAAACATTGCTGCAATGAAGTCGGGGACTCAAAGATTAAAGGTTAATCCTAAGGGACAGCAGGAACCTTATCACCCCCCCAGTTTGTGAGGATGTTATTTGTAATGGGGTCACCATAAGGCGCCTTTATGATACAGGTTTGGATTATGATTCAGTTGTGAAGTCTAGCCTAGTGGACCCAAGTCAGTATACCACAGAAACAGTGGAAATACAAGGGGCAACTAAGGACATACCACTCATGACACTTCCCATCGCAAGGATAACGGTGAAAACTCGCTATGTGGAAGGAGAAATCAGAGCAGCAGTGATAGATGAACCAATCTACCCTCTAATATTGGGGTGTAGATACGTCTTCTTGGGGAATCCCGAGAGACCTGTGATCATGGCGACAGTGCAGACCAGGTCACAGAAGAAGGAGGAAGAAGGTGAACCTATAAATGCTCATCCAGAGGAGATGAGGAAGGCGCAGGCTGAGGATAGGACACTCAAGCCATGTTTTAAAAAATTGCCCAAATGCCACACACCTCCGAGCAAGGGGGAATATTTTATGAAGAACAAACTCTTATACAGGAAGGCCGGAACTGGAACAAATGGTCACAACCAGCTGGTTCTTCCCACTTCATATAGGGATAAAGTGATGGAACTCGGGCATGCGATTCCCTTCAGTGGTCACATGGGGATCAGCGCCACAGGACAGCGTATAGCTTGTCATTACTTCTGGCCAGGGATAACGGAGGATATAAAAAGATATGTCAAATCCTGCCCAGAATGTCAAAGGGTGGCTCCAAAGCACTGGACTGCTCCTGCAACTCTAGGGGAAATGCCCATAGTGGGAACACCTTTTGAGAGGGTTGCAGTGGATATTGTAGGACCTCTCACTCGGACCAAGAGGAGGAACAGTTACATCCTTACTCTGGTGGACACTTGTTCTATGTGGGGAGAGGCGGTAGCCCTGCCATCAATTGATTCAAAACATGTAGCAGAGGCACTACTTACAATATTTACCCGATTAGGATTCCCGCATCAAATCTTGACGGATAATGGTTCTCAGTTCAAGGGGAAACTAACGGAAGAAGTTTTTAAGCTATTTCAAGTAAGACACTTTCATTGTAGTCCGTACCATCCGCAAGGGAACGGCCAGGTAGAGAGGTTCAACGGGACTCTCATTTCTATCCTGAGAAAGCTGGCACACGAAAAACCGGATCTGTGGGATCAATTCCTGCCCGCCGCATTGTTTGCGTACCGGGAGGTACCACATAGTTCAACCGGGATGGCTCCCGCAACTCTGCTATTTGGGAGGCCAATAAAAGGTCCATTATAAGCCCTATTAAGGACCTGGACAGATGAGAAGGCGGAAGAGACTGTTACCTCATCTTATCAATACGTGAACGAACTGACCACTCGTTTGAAAGCTGGATGGAAACTGGCAAATGATAATTTGAAACAAGCCAGGAAGAAACATGCAGCATATTTTAATAGGAAGGCAAAGGACAGAGAACTGGCAGTGGGAGAGAAGGTGCTGCTTCTACTACCCGGTAGCCAGAATAAATTACAAATTGGATGGCAAGGTCCATATACGGTTCTAGAGAAGGTGTCTAGAACAAACTATAAAATTGATAAAAAGGGGAAGGAGAAAGTTTATCATGTAAACCTGTTAAAGAAGTATCTGGACAGACCACTCCAGGAAAGCACCGCCTTACTGACCTTAGCTTTCGCAACTTAAATGCAAAAGGAACCACTCACCTCACATGAATACCCATTACATCCTTGTGAAACAGCAGCACAGGTAAAAGTCAGTAAGCACCTGACTAAAAACCAGAGGGAGAGAGTTCAACAGGTTCTGGAGGAACATACAGATGTATTAACAGATAAACCAGGCCATACAAATTTGCTACAGTATGACATGAAACTGGTAGACTCAAACCCAATCTGTATGAGAGCCTATTCTATTCCGTTCGCGAAGGAGAAGGCATTGAAGGAAGAAATAGATTATTTGTTGAAGGAGGGGATTATTTCACACAGTGAATCATCTTTTAGCTCTAGTGTCGTATTGTTGAGAAAACCGTCTGGGGAACACAGACTGTGCATAGATTACAGGAAACTGAATGCTGTCACCGAAGGACAAGTGGATCCATTACCAGACACAAAACAGTTATTTGCCAGACTGAACAAGGCAAAATACTTTTCAAAGGTGGATCTTAGTAAAGGCTATTACCAGATCCCAGTGAAGCCTGAAGTGAGACCTTATTTGGCTTTTAGCACTTCGGATGGACATTATGAATTCAACATGCTACCATTCGGACTGAAAAATGCTCCGAGTGTATTTTCAAGGATGATGCGCAAATTGTTGGATCCCCTGAATAACCCATGTATCACGAATTTCATGGATGATATTCTCGTCGCCACAGAGACATTTGAAGAACACACTGAAGCTCTAGAAATGTTATTTAATAGGCTTAGGGAGGCGAACTTGACTGCTAGGCCAACAAAATGTTGCATTGGATGCAAAGAGTTCGAATTCTTGGGACACACTGTATATCAGGGTAGCATGACCCCTGATCCCAAGAACTTGGAAAAACTGCAGAGAGCACCTAGACCACAAACAAAAAAGGACGTGCGATCATTCGTGTCGTTATGAGGATTTTATCAAAAATATATCAAAGATTTTAACTCTATTTGTGCTCCTCTGACTGATCTGACTCGCAAGGGACTTCCAGATAAAATTAATTGGACTGCGCAAAGTGAATTAGCGTTCCAAGACTTAAAGGAAAAACTCACTAGCAAGCCTATTCTCAAACTACCTGATTTGACACAGGACTTTGTCTTAAGAACCGATGCAAGTAATGTAGGACTCGGGGCGGCTTTGTTGCAAAGATCATCTTCACCTGATGGGGAACTGAAACCAGTCGCTTATGCAAGCCGCAAATTGAATAAGGCGGAACAAGGATACTCCACAAGCGAAAAAGAATGTTTAGCGTTAATCTGGGCCATAAAGAAGTTTCAAATCTATCTGTATGGTAGGACTTTTGTGGTCGAGACGGACCATCAGCCTCTCGTATTCTTATCTCAGGCTAAGCATGAAAACGCAAGATTGCTGAGGTGGTCTTTATTGCTTCAACCTTATCAGTTTAGTATCCAATATATCCCAGGCAAATTGAATGTCGGTGCAGATATCCTCAGTCGGCACCCCTGTGATCAAAATTAGAGTAATGGCAGGCGTAAGGAGAGATTTTATCTATGTGTATCACTGGTTTTAGAACTTGCCGTAGGCATGTTTTCAAGTGGGGAGATGTGTCACAAAATTAACCATGATACAACGTTAAAATATCTCCAATGATACAACGTAGGGATAAAAACTAATGCGTAAGCTGCTAGAATACATGATCGCCCACGCCGCGGGTCATCACCCGCCATGGAAATTAAATTGTTAGACTTGAAGGCAAAACGGAACGGGATGAGAACGGAGATCAAAAGGAAAAATCTGACTGAACGCGTGCTTGAAACTAGCGAGGCTAAAAGGACGCAAATTGGTGGGGCAAGGAGGAAAAAGTCACGTTCCCCAAGTTGACATAAAGTAAAGAAATCGACAAAAGGGACCTTGGATATTATACGCCACAGTCATTTATTGGACGCTTTTGCGATAACTTAGTCCGTTTATTTGAATGCAGTGATGAATTCCAGAAGATTCTAGAAAATATTTGAAAAGTAACTTTTCTTAATAATAATGTTAGGAATATAAAACCTAGCTGGCCGGATGGCCCATCTTGAGCAGTGAAATAATATCTTCTTCTTCTTCTTCTTCTTCTTCCGTCCTTAGCCACCGACCGTCAAAGCAGTCAGTGGCCATTACGCCTAGTGGCGTCTTAGGGCAACAGCAAATAGGTTTTCTTTACCATTGTTTCCCATCACGCCTATTGGCGTCTTTAGGGCAACGGCAAATCAATCCATTTGCTGTTGTTTCCGTAATCGAAGTGACTGGCAAACGGGTGATCAGCCCGTTGGTAGTGAAATAATATGCTTTCATTTATACAGACGGACAGATAATAAGAAAGATATTGACAAAAGACTGTGTTGTTCATATCAGCGAACGTCTGCATTGAAATAAAACATGTCACTAATTTTCAAAAAATTGTGGCCTTGAAAACGCAAGTGCTAAAATCTAGTTGGAATGAAGAGACGGGGTGGGATGGTGAATTGTGGCTAAAAATAACTTTACAGGCAAAATTGTGTAGGGGAAGGCAGGGTTGGTTCAAAAAACAAGTGTGTTTTTGTGTGAAACGCAAGTAGAGACGGACGGACCAACAGACAATAAAGCATACTTGACTGAGGTATGACTGAAATGACTTATTGGTAGGATATTTGAATTTGAAAAAAGAAAAGGCAGTGATTGGCCATAGATGAATATATTATCGGCGCTCAGACGCGCATTTTGTGCCATTCATAATAAGTTGTCCTAGTAGACACAGTGAATTATTAAGTGGTGTAATTCCCAGAAGCTATTGAAATATTTAGAGGGACGCCATCATAAGGCCAGCAGCTCAGCTGAGTTTTGCTAGCATTTAACTGTGTTCTATATTCATAATTCTGGTAAGACTGAAATTATTTCTTTGTACATTTTAATATTTGTTTAAGGTTTCGAGTGATTTGATACTGCAATAGCATAATCTGTCCCTTACAACAAGTAAGGATTCGCTCTAGACCCCCCGCCCCAGTTCAGGGTCTAGAGACAAATAAAATACATAAACTCCCGCAAGGATTATGAAGGACAGATAGCACGGAGAGGTGGGGCCACCAGACTTCTGATATTGCCCCCAAGCACGGAGAGGTGGGGCCACCAGATCTCAGCACCAGAGCTACACCTTCAAGCTACGTGAGCGCCTGGTCTGCTGAGAATTCACCAACTCAACTTATTTGCTAACACACCCATAAAATTTCCATCAAATAAATGGACAATGTGTAGTCACCATAGACAGGGAGTGATGAGGCCACCCCAACAGCACATCCATTAAATGTTCTCCCAAAATTAGATTACAACTATAAACATTAATAATATTAACTAGTCTAGTAACATATATATGTACACACCTTGCATTTATTATGTAATATTCATGCATTTCTTTCATAACTGCTAAACCTTTCATATGTTCTGGCCAAAATAAAACCTTGGTTCAGAACAAATAAATGTAAGAAAATTACTATCCAATTTTTACATACTTGAGTTAGTTCAGTGTATTATAACATTTATTAATATTATTAGACTTAGTAAATATCTGTGTGTGTGTATGTAAACTACCACAACACATTACATATCATTACCCTAGACATTTAACGTAGCCACATTCATTAGTAAAAAAGATAAGTGTGAGGTCGTAGTGGTAGCAAGAAGGGCCTTCTGACAATTCACAGCTACATTTTATCTCAGGAGCCTTCACAGCTGACCTCATGCATCACACGTAGTAATATCACCATCATACAATACCATCAAACCCACTACACCATCGGCACACTAGGGGTGATGTGGTCAGCATCACGCCGGCAGATTTAATAGAATTAATAGCTTTTTCGTGACATGCTCGTAAATCTGTTCAAAGTTGTTAACCTGGAAGTCAGAGGTTCTTCAGCATTTATTGCAACAATGGCTCATTTTACATTTATTACGAAACGGTAGGGCATGAACCTTGTGATATATTTTTGATATATAAAAAAGGGGGTTAATTTTTACAACAAAATATCAAAATAATGTACGTATATGAGGCTGAGTAAACACATTTAATTATATATTAGATATTCAGGATTTTAAAAGTGATCTTCAAATCATTTGAGTCAAACGTGTAATTACTGTGATCGTTGGCACTGCATGTCACTGGCCAACTTTTCATATTTATGAGTGAATACTGATGTTCCTGCGTAATTGTCAATAATGCTTAACTTGCTAATGTCAAATCCTCCCTTGAATATAATATAACGTCTTGCATATATCGACATTATTTTTATTGAGAATACTAACCGCCAATACCAAACAAGTTCAGTAGAGGGTAAGCTATAATTTCTGACCATGTAAGCAAATTGATATATTTATTCTTTCATCTGCAAATCTTCCGAGGACACACAATTAAGCCTTCACTGGCATCGCGTTGTGTACCCTTAATATAGGTCATTAACCACAATGCCTCTACTCGACCGACGTGAGATGGCTTCTAAATGTCATTATTCTTGATCAGCATTTCTCAAACTGTGATCCGTGGATCACTAGTGCTCCGAGAGCTATTGAAAGGTGCTCCATGAAGAAAAAATTAAAGAACTGGTTGCTAACAACTTATTTTCAAACAATCTGTTTAAAATGGATAGGAAATCCATTTGCAATTGCAGCCAAACCAGCATGCTTATCAGCTAATTATTATGAGAGTTTGATTTATTTGACTTCAGACTCAGGAATAAAACAAAGATTTAATGAACTTTCCGTAAATGATTTTTGGAGCACTGTCGTGCAAGAATACACCAACATTTCAAAACGGGCAATTTGAGTGATTCTTCCATTTGCCACTACATACCTATGTGGAACAGGATTTTCTTCTTATGCAGCTAAGAAGACAAAATATAAGAACAGACCTGACCCCAGACATAAGAATTTAATTTTCAAACATTGTGCCACATATTAAGTGAATTCTCATTGATGTAAAATGTACAATTTCTTGTGCATGCACTTTACTTATATTAGTAATAAAAATAAACACGATTAAACTACTGATAGCCCTAATTATAATAATTTTAGCTGTCTTACTTTCTTTATTTACACAGTTTATTAATAACAAAATATATTGTAAAATGCTACCTTAAGCTGAATTTTGAGGATCACTGTTCAGTCAGTTCATTTCAAATGAATAAGTGTTCCGTGAACAAACAAATTTGAGAAACGCTGTTCTAAACATAGTGACCGTATCAGTTACAATGACACGAACAAGACGAATGGTCCAGTTTCATACAGACGATAGGCCAACCGTGCGCATGCTCGTCTAGGAGTGATTTAAATCGTTAGAAGAGAGGTATAGAATTGCAAATAAAAAGTCTTGCATTGGCACACACAAAACATTTTTGGTACAGTATAGTTTCCCCACAAATGTTTTTCACCAAACCCTAAGGGAGGGTTGAACCCCCTAACCCCTCCCCACGTATCTTCGGCCTTGGTGGAGAGTTGTGGGTTTGAGACACATGGAGTAAAGGACTCTTTCCACCCCACCCCCCCCCCCCCCCCCCCCCCTTCCCTGCCCCCCCCCCCCCGCTCCCCCCGCCCCCCTCCCCCCCCCCCCCCCCCCCCCCCCACCCCCCCCCCCCCCCCCCCAAAAAAAAAAAAAAAAGAAATTCCATAAACATTTGTCTATTTAGGTTGAAAGGAACGCGCCTCGCCAGAAGAAGGCATTAAAAAAAAAACACACATACAAAAAAACAAAGAAAGATATTCTCCTCAGTGATGGCAAAAAGATTCATCGTATAGCCTACCTTATTTACAACGGGTACCTTGACACTACCATTGAGAAAGGAGGTATCCCAGGAAACACAGAGACTCTAGATTCTAGAGTCTGCCACAGTGATACGTGAAGCAATACAAATAGCAAAATATAACAGAAACAATATCAGTGTCAATAAGCAAAAGTATAGTGGAAGCCATAGAGATAGGTCAACAAATTCACTAGGAAATGGTTAGGAGTCAGGGCCTGTTTAACCACTGGGACAATTAAGCGGATGGGGTCCGTCCACATATGACATTTGATTCAGGGCTTTGTAGCCGAGTCCAGAGCTAATAGCGGAGCAGGAGGTTGTTTACTGGAGCTGGAGCGGTGCCGGAGCATAGAAAACCTTGCCTACTCCACTGCTATTTATTTTATTTTCAATCCAAAAATGAAAGATAAACGTATAAAATCACTATACATTTACACCTAGGGACAACCGTGATCAAGGAAGAAAGCTACCCCACCTATCTTGGGGTGACATTTGACCAAAGGCTTACATGGAATAAGCATATTGAAAATGCAGAAGGAAAGGCCCGAAGACGACTAGGCATACTCAGAAAATTAGCAGGTACCAACTGGGGAGCAAATGAACGAAATCTAAAGAAGATTTATAATGGAGTAATAAGACCACACTTAGAGTTTAGCTCAGCAGCATGGTCATCAGCTGCTAACTCACATCTGCAGTCTTTGGACAAGGTGCAAAATCAAGCTCTCAGGCTCATTACAGGAGCCATGAAAACTACACCAATATCAGAGATGCAGAAGGTTGCTGGATTACAGACATTGTCCCATAGAAGAGACACAAAAAAACCATGATCCAGATGGAAAAGTACAACAGTATGCCAACGCACCCAATGAAGGCAAGACTAGATGATCTGGCATTGGGACGTCTAAAGCGTAGCAGCTTTGTGCATCGGGGGAAAAGACTTATAAGACAGCATCAAGAAGACCTATCCATGAAGACAACACCACTGAAGCCCACCCTATACCCTGTACCATGGGAGCAGGCCAGCAGTGCCCTCCAAATTAATACATCAGTCAGTGGTCTCACAAGTGGATGTGAGTATAATGATCTGCAAAAACGAACTGCTACATTGAGTATGATCCAAGAAAGCTATCCCGATCAATCATGGATACATGCCTATACAGATGGATCAGCAACTAATGCTGTTAGGAACGGAGGTGCCGGTATCTTTATCTCATATCCTGACAACCACTATGAGACTAGGCACATTCCCACTGGTAAATTCTGTTCCAACTATACAGCTGAGGTTCAAGCTCTAGAGCAAGCTGCAAATATGATTTATAACACCAACTCTGACTGCCACCAGGTAGTCATCCTCACAGATGCACTGTCTGTCCTGCAAGCTCTCAAGGGTGGTAAACTCCCGCATCTGAGAAATGAACTAAACAAGGTAGCTGCCAAAAAGAGAACCATACTTCAGTGGGTACCATCTCATTGTGTTGTACCCGGAAATGAAAAGGCAGATAAACTTGCAAAAAAGGGAGGAGAATGTGAACAAGAAGATAATGAAGTCACATACTTTGAGAAAAAGAGAGCTATCCAGACTATCAGAAGAGAACAGAACCAACCCAAAGACGACTATCACACTCTCGACCGGCAGGGACAGATAACTATTTTTCGACTCAGGACAGGGCATAACTAACTGAATAAACACATTCACAAGCTACGATTGTCTGCTTCACCACTGTGCGCATGTGGATTAAACGAACAAACTGCTGAGCATGTTCTACAGGACTGCCCTCTGTATGACCAGTTAAGAAAGATATACTGGCCCAATGACTCAACACTAAACTCAAAGCTATATGGAGTTAAAGAGGAACTTCAAACAACAGTCGAATTCATCATGAGAACTCGTCTGACGGTGTAATCATCAAAGATGCGATCGCAAGAAGAAGAAGAAGAACTATACATTTAATATGTGTGTTTTATTCGAAACCCGAATTACTTTTTATTTTTTTATTTTCAATTTTAGTCAGTACATTTTCAGGGTTAATTGAAGAGTTCCAAAGACTGGCAAAAAGCCTTATGTTACCAATCTGCAAGAAGTGGTAATAAAAAAGAATGTGACACATAAATTGGAATGTCACTACTACGTCACACATAAAAATTATATGCAAAAATACTTGAGCAAAGAATAAGTCACATTGTTGAATCACAGTTGAGTGGGGCCCAATCTGGATTCAAAGAAGGAATGGGATATACTGATGCTTTATTCACCTTAAGACGGTTAAGCAAAAGAACAATTGAATATGCCAGTCATCTAAACAGTGTTTATAAAGCAGGAAAGGGCTTTCGATAGAGAGGATAGAAATAAACATTAGTCAGTATTAAGACTACGAAATACAAGGGCAGTTATAAGATAACATGAGAGCTCTGTGCCATACAAGCTACAATGACGAATCACTGAAACATTTGATATTCCCACAGAGTTCGACAATGGATATCACCATTATTATTCAACGTTTATAATATAATAATAATAATTAGCCCCTTCAGTCATAACTAACTATGAGAATGCGTCCCTGAGGCGACAGCCCTCAGGTGCTTATTTTCCTGGTGTTCCTTCCGATGTTTTCTCCTTTCTTCTGCTTTTTGTGTGAGCTCCTTTTCGCCCAAACTGAGGTGGCGCCGCAGATAGCATCGCCACTTGGTGCGATCAGCAGCTTCATCCTCCTAGATTGCTGGGTTTATGTCCAATGCCTTAATGTCTCTCTTGCATACATCTTTGAATCTCAGCTGCGGTTGCCCAACTGTTCTTTTGCCATCTGCCAGTTGTCCGTGGAAGATATCTTTCGGGATGCGACCATCTTCCATGCGGCGGACATGGTCAAGCGTAGTCTGCGCTAAAAAGTGTATACATGCTTTGAAGGCCAGCACGTGACAACACCTCGACATCTGTTAACGTTTATATGGACAAAATAACATGAGAAGCAAACCCAGAAGATGAAGATAACGCAGAAAGTGAAGAAAGCAACACACTGAATGGGTTACTTTTTTGCAGATGACCAAAGTATAATGTCTGAAGAAAAAAAACCAATTGCAAAATTATACCGACGAACTTAGTTCAACATGTGGAAGATACAACATGATCAAAGACAGAAACTATGAAAGTAAGCAGATGGCCTGACCCACTTAAAATACAAATCAACATCAGGCTTGAGCAGGTTCCAGAGTTCAAATACTTAGGAAGCATTTTGACTGACAATGAGATTAAAACAAGATGTCAAAAAGCCAGTGCAGTGACTCACCAACTGTCACTACTACTCAAACATCAGCATGGAAAGAATACGATACATAGCATATACTTATCAGCTCTTTGCTATTAGTGTCAAATATGGTCCCTGACCCATGCACAGGAGAGTAAAAAAATCACATCCTGTGATGAGATTTTTAAGAAAACCCATTAATGTTATCAGAAAAGGCAGAATGAGAAATGATGACATCATAAAAATTGTAGGAACTACCGTAAAATCTCGCGTATAATACGCACTCGTGTATAATACGCATGCTTGATTGAGCCCAAAATTTTCTGGTAAAAATGGAAATTCGTGTATAATACGCATCATAATTTTTCAAGATTTTACTTATGAAACATTTGTTAAAAAACTGAAAGAAGATGTAAGATGCTGCGCGATAGTAGTTTTTCGACGAACTGAAAGACCAAGTCGCTTCATAAAACGAACTGCCCATTCATATGACGCTTTAAATGCCGTTGTGCCTGTACGAGATTTTTTAAGTTCCAGAGCTTTAAGTCGGATTTCAATGCATGAAACACCGATGCCTTGTTGCCTTCTATCCACCACCCACTCCAATAATGTTTTTTTTCTAGGTCTGGAAGATCTTGTGGTGACCCACGATTCGCCTTTTTCTTACTAGGCAACACTTGCAGCGCCTCTTTGTTTTTTCGCCATAATCGAATGTTGCACTCGTTAATGGAAAAATGTCGACTTGCTGCCCGATTGCCGTTAGATTCTGCATATTTTACCACTAAGAGCTTTTCTGCTGCAGTACAACATTGTCTCGAATTCATTTTTAGGGCTCAAAATAATCAAATGACAAACTTCACACGCAAGCTTAATATCAAAACAAATTGAAGACCAAGAGTGCGAAATGCGTTTTGCAACAATGTCTGACACATAAGAAAACACATAGTACGTTCAATTTTGCGCCATGTTCACTGTCAAATTGTGACAAAAACTTGACAGACTTTCCAATGTAGGTTACTTTCGATTTCAAAAATTACGTATTTTTTAGTACTCGCGTATAATACGCACTTGAGTTTTAGCGGGCAAAAATGAGTAAAAATTGTCCGTATTATACGCGAGATTTTACGGTATATCCTGCATTAATTATATATAGAGGCAGAGAATTAAGTGGTTTTTCCGTCTTATGAGAATAGTGCCCGATAAACTACTAAGCGCCGACGACAGCAGAAGATCTGGTTTTAGAGCATTAGGAAGACCAAGGGACTGATGGATAGACAACATCACAGACATCCTATAACAACACCGAATCGAACGAACGAACGAACGAACGAACGAACTTTATTTTCAAAGGGTTAAGAATTGGGCACGCAGGCCCGTCTGACATTCTGCCCTTCCTCTCTCTCTCATCATGTATACTGTATCCTTTCATCCCCACATTTACTTTAAGCATTATTAAGGCATTTATCATTATAAAAGTAATATAACATCAAACATTTGCAATAATCATCATAATTAAAGTATGTTTTTAAAATAAATAAAGATAGATAGATAGATAGATAGATAGATAGATAGATAGATAGACAGACAGACAGACAGACAGACAGACAGACAGACAGACAGACAGACAGAGAGACAGACAGACAGACAGACAGACAGACAGATAGATAGATAGATAGATAGATAGATAGATAGATAGATAGATAGATAGATAGATAGATAGATAGATAGATAACGAACGAACGAACGAACAAACTATATTTTCAAAGGATTAAGAATTGGGCACGCAGGCCTGTCTTACATTCTGCCCTTCTTCTCTCTGTCATCTTACATACCGTATCCTTTCAATAGCACATGTATTTTTAGCATTATTTAAGCGTAAAAAATTATCGAGGTAAAATAATAACATACATTTGTAACATCCAGACATAATCAAATTTAGGGGGGGGGGGGGAAATTATTAATTAAAATAGATTAACAAAAATTAAAACCTTAAACAAAAAAACAAAAAAAAAAAAAAAACTAACAAACACAATCAAAACAATTCATACAGTAAATAAGACATAAATTAGAAACGTAATCAGATAATGGTGGCATATAATAAGAACTCGTGACAATTTGGAAATCTGCTGAAATAGCTGGGACTTCATGTGTTGTCAGCGCATGCGAAAAATGTTCCCACAGGTGAGCAACTTTGAGTCCCAAGCAGATACTGCCACAGGGAGTGAATTGTTGACGCCTCCACTACACGAGATCCAGTTTTATGACCTATGCTCCTTAGGGAGGTAAAGGGTATTGACTGAAAAATGAGAATCATGCATATAGGCCCGTCTTGCATTTATCCCTTCCTCTTACTCATCTTTTATTGCTAGGTATCCAGACATTCTCCAGCATACTTAAGGTATTAGTTCAGAGGCGATGCAACATTATAAGTAGTATAAAAGCATACATTACAGTATCTGATTACAATTAAGAAGTAAGGTATATTAAAATGAAAAACTAGATCATCAGACCCTCCATACAGTGTATTAGATAATAATAATTCGAAACATAATCCCTTAGGGCGGCATATAATCCGCACTCATAATGTATTTGAACAGTCTACGATTATATGAGTAGGGACTGTGCATGTTTTTCAGGTCATGTGGAAGATTGTTCCAAAGATGAGCAGCTGAGTAAGCCAAGCTCTTCTTGTACAAATCTAGCCTCGGCTTGGGTAAATCTAACTGGTTTAAGCGCTGACTACGTTTTTCATTGAATTTGAAAAGTGGCCACAGAATCACAGCAGCCAACGCGCCACACTTTGCTCAAGAACGCACTCTTCAGCTCCCTACTACGCTTCATGACAATGAAGGAACGGAGAAGTAGGTCAAGTACTGAACTCGCATATTGTTGTCTTCAAATTTTGTTTTGGGAAAAAAATGGTACACTTGTCTGTTGACAGTACAGCTTGGTCTATCGAATCAAGAACATTTGTGAAATATTCAAATGTTGGAAGAACTGGAATTATATAATAAACTTACTCATTATAAATGTCAGTTTTATTTATTTTTAAATGTCAAATTTATTTTAAAAAGAAATCAGTTTATTTCCATCAAGTTTCAGGATTATATTATATATACCTGTCACAAAAAGTAGGGGATATTTTAAGATGGTATGTATTATTTTACAAAAGAGTGGATTTCGTATTTTAATGGTTGTATGGACATATCGAGCACGCTCTTTTCCACTCTCACGTGCAATATCATGTTGACCTGGTGACTCGTGATGAGTAAGCCAATCCCAAGAACAGAGGTGGAGCCCATCCGTAAAGTTCACACATTATTCTTTTTCACAAAAATGCGTGTATCTCGGGTTTGATGAATACTACTCACTATGGACAGGTATAAAAAGACTCTGCAACAGATAAAATTTCTTTTCTTCGTCATGGAACGTTTGACAGAACAGCAGAGATGGATAGGCGTTGGCATGTTGCGAACCGGAAGTCGGCAAGTGGATGTTGCTCGGAACCTCAATGTTTCACAGACGGTTGTCAGCAGACTGTGGAACAGGTATCAAAATTTCCGCACAGTGGCTGATCTGCCTCGGACTGGCCGCCCAAGAGTCACTACACGCCGCCAAGATCAACTTCTTGTTACTCAGGCCCTCAGAACTCGGACTCTAAATGCTACTCAACTTCAGCAACACCTTCAACAGACCACTGGGATCCGGGTCTCAACTCAGACAGTACGAAACCGTTTGCATCAGTGCAACTGGCCTCACGCAGACCGTTTGTAGCTTTGCCCATGTCACCACAACACAGGCGAGGAAGAATGGATTGGTGCTAACGTCATCATCGGTGGACCAATCAATAGTGGGCATCAGTGATGTTTTCTGATGAGTCCCGTTTCGTTTTGCATTTTCATGATCGTCGAATACGTGTCTGGCGACGGCGAGGTAAGCGTTACCAGCCTCCTGCAACTGTTGCACACAACCGTTATGGAGGTGGCAGTGTAATGGTATGGGCAGGCATCTGTATGAATGACAGGACCGACCTTCACATATGCCAGGTCAATATCACAGGGCTCTACTACCGTGACAACATCATCGAGCCTATCGTTGTGCCATTTACTCAACGGCACGGACCAGATTTCATCTTCCAGGATGACAATGTACGTCATCACCGTGCTCGCGTCGTCCGAGATCACCTTCAGATGCAGCATATCCGAACGTTACCGTGGCCGCCGATGTCCCCCGACCTGTCTCCTATTGAGCATTTGTGGGACCTCCTGAATAGACGCGTCCAACAACGTCCAGCCGCTCCACAGACTCTTCAGCAGTTAGACCAGGCCCTTCAGCAGGAGTGGCAGAGAATTCCTCAAGACAACATCAGAAGGCTTATTTGCAGTATGAGACGTCGTTGCAATGCATGTTTAGCGGCAAACGGGGCCCTACACTTTTTTTAGAAATATTGGAATATTTTTGTGAAAATGAAGTACCTACCCCGCCTTGGTTGCCAGTGCGACTAAAATCATGTGAGTAAAGCCATAACACTTCTTATACGGCAAATGTCTTGTTATGATGCTCAAGTTTACTTGTACGAAGGAATAAATGAACTAATTTGAAATTTATTGTCTTTGGATAACTTTTAAATTCAATATCCCCTACTTTTTGTGACAGGTATATATATAAAATTTAAAAAAAAAAACGAAAAGTAATCAATACTTCTGAAGTGGCAAATCTTTAGTGATAATACTAGTATATTACAAGCAGGTACACAAGTTTTTTTTATTTATTACTTTTTAATGCCACACAAAGAAGCGTAATTTTGTGTGGACGTTGTGGTGGATTTGATGTTATGAAATGTTGTTGTTATATACTCTTAGTGTACTGAGTGAGGTCAGCTGTGAAGGTCCCTGAATATAATAAATATTATGTTAAGTTACAGGGTACCTTTCTGCTACCACCTTTATGATCTCACTCAGACTTATTCTTTGACTATAATGTATGATGATGATGACTACGTTTGGTGTCTAGGGTTATGTATAAGTAGTGTAATGTTGCATTAACCAACTAAACATATACACAAGTATTTTATTATCCAACACAACACAACAGTACTACAACAATCACATACACACTACACTTTAAAAGACTATCTTAAGTAAGTCAGTGGTTGAATTTTGTGTAACGTTGTAGTGGTTTTGATGGTATTGTATGGTGGTTATGTTATCTAGTGTAATGTATGAGGTCAGCTGTGAAGGCTCCTGAGATAAATGTTTATGTGAATTACAGAAGGCCCTTCTTACTACCACTTACGACCTCAAACATATCTCTTTTACTATCATGAATGTAGCTACGTTAAAAGGTCTAGGGTACTGAAATGTAATGTGTTGTAATAGAATATACAAACACACACAGGTAATTAATAAGTCTAATAATATTAATAAAAATCTATAACACACTGAACTAACTCAGACTGTTTTAGTTTTGATTTTAACAATTTTTTCTAAATTTATTAGTTCTGAACCAATGTTTTATTTTGGTCAGAACATATGAAATGTTATGGAGTTATAAATGGAATGCATAAATATATGGCATAATAAAATAGAATTTGTGTACATAGGTATTTTATAAGACTGGTTAATCTTAATAATATTTCTACTGTCTCTGGGAAACTATTACTGGATGTGCTGTTGGGGTGGTGTCATCACCCCCACTCTGTGATTACAACGAGCTTTGTCCATTTACTTATAGACTGTAGTAAATGTTATATTTCCCAAGAATTCAGTCTATATTTGATAGGGGAAATATTTGTGGTGGTTTTAAACACTGGTGAATCTTCAGCAGGCCACGTATTCACTCATCTTGTCTGTGAAGATCCGATACTGGATTTCTGTGGCCCACTCCTCTCTGTAGCTGGAATACAATGGTAGTCTGCACCGACACAAACGTTAGGCGGCACACACATCTGCTTGTGTATACTTGCTTAAGTATTTGGCACTACCTTTAGTGCCACAACAGAAACTCACAATTCTGAAACAAAATTTGTGCTATGTGTCAGTACTCTATCCACTGCACCACTCTTACACACAGCACAACACATCAACATTACACAGAATGGGTAAGATCTCTCTGACCAACGTAGCACATCTTACCCAGCTGTTTTCATATAGTATCAGTTCCCCAAGACTGCATTGCATCTGAGATATGTTCAATAGTTTCCTCTTTCCCTCAATAAGATAGGTGATATGTTCCCACTGATCTCAATAATAGATCCGCCTTCCATAGTCTTAGTTAGGCGTCCATATATTTTTTGTTTGTCTCTAGACCCTGAACTTGGGCTGGGGACCTAGAGCAAGCACTTACTTGTCGTAATCATTTTACATGATATGGCAGTATCAATCACTCAAAATATTAAAATATACAAGATAAATGCTTTCATTCTTACGAGAATTCAGAATTGAGAACACAGTTACTACTAGCAAAACTCAGCTGAGCTGCTGGCTATAGTATGGCGTCCCACTAAAATGTATGTAATATCTTCTGGGAAAAACACCACCGTTAATAACTGACTGTGTCCCTGGACAGAATTATATCAAATGGCAAAAATGCGCGTCTCTCTCCCGCTACTATGAATACATTTGTCCAATCACAGACTTCCCCTCTAACTTTTCAAATCTACAACCAAAAGTCAAATTTCAGTCAGATCTCAGTCAAGTATGTATTATTGTCTGTTGGTCCGTCTGTCTCTACTTGGTTTTCACAAAAACACACTTGTTTCTTGGACCAACTATACACAAAACCTATACAAATCTGCCTCCTAAGTTATTTTTAGCCATAATTCTCCACCTTCCCCCTCTCGTTCATTACAGCTAGATTATTGCATTTCCTTGTCTCAAGGACGCAAATTTGAAACTTTAGTGAAGTATGCATAACAATACTGTCGCTAGTCTGATATGAACAATACAGTCTTTTGTCAATATCTTCCTTGTTATCTATCCGTCTGGATAATTTAAAGTATATTATTTCTCTGCTTAAGATGGGCTATCAAACTAGCTAGGTTCTATATTCATAACTTTATTATTAAGAAAAAACATATTTTTTCTCAAGGTTAGTTTTTTGAAATTTGTCTTCCGAACCTTCTCCACGGCGTTTGCCGCTGAATTCAAATAAAACAACCAAGTATCGTAAAACGTCCAAGAAATGACTGTTTCGAATAAGAGCTAAGGTCTTTTTCTATCAATTTCCTTACATTGTGTCAACTAGTGACGTGAATTTTTTTCCTTTTACTACCAATTGCGTCTTTTAGCCTTTCTATATTCAAACACGTGTTCAGTCATATTTTTTTCCTTTTTTATATCTCCGTTTCCCTCCCGTCTACAAAGGGTAAACCGTTTCGTCTGCACGTCTAACTAGTTAGTTTGAATTGCGATAGGAAATGCGGACATGGGCTAGCATGTCTCCTAGTATCGTACGCATTATTTTTATCCCTACATTTTATCTTTATAATTGGAGATATTTTAACGTTGTATCACGGTAAATTCATCACAAACGTTAATAATTTTTTTTTTCAATTTATTATCCTGACTCTATTTTGTTTGAATCAGGATTGACAATCAAAAGTGAAATCAATGAAATTATTTACAATATTCAATTTATACAATGGATCTTCTGTCCATAATACAAGTATTAATATAATAAAAGTGTGTAGGTGTAGTTTTCTAAATAGGATAATACTGGTACGTATATGTATAATGGTAGGTTGTTTGTTATCATCATTCCCTATCGTGCATTTTCTTTTCATATGTAACAGGTGGAATTTTTATTATTTGATAATTTCAGTCTTTGTGGTTAATAACTGAGGTTCATAGAGGTTGAGATTCTCGGTGCCGAACGGGCACTTAACTTCGAAGGAGAACCCTGGTAAGTCTTGTCCTAGGCTCGATGGACCATCTGGTTCACTTCATAAAAGGCAATGGCCTCCAGTACGTGCCCGAATTATGCAACAAAGTCAGGAATCAATCAGTTCCGACGAGCCTGGTTTTATGTGACTGTCAGGGCCACAAAACCCCTGAAATAAGAAGGTTATGTATCCTTCTTTATAATAAGTATACAATAATATTCCACAGTTAATTACAGGTACAGTACAAAGAAACGCATAGGGTCAGCTCTTTATGACAACCTATTGTACCATTATATTTTGAAGTGACAATGTATACCAGTATTCCTCTCCCCTAATGGTTACAACGCCTCTGCAATTCCAACAGTAATCTTTTTCTATACAATAGGATAGGTGTTATGCTCCTTGATGACAATCATATATAATTTTGTAGTTCTACACCCCTCTGATAGGCTATCATATGATGGATCAATCTCTAGGCTTTGCCTAAGTCTGCCATCGACTCACTTACTTACAGTCGTGTGTTAGTATCTCACATTCAAACTTTATTTTAAATAAAATGGTTAATAAATTCAATCTTACCACAATTTTCAATGAATATTACACACAAACAACGATGACTGGCAGATCTGGCCCAAGTTATCACTGCCCTGTCCAGAAGTTTATAATATTTGTATTTAGAATTACACTTCTGTTCTCATCGTCTCGCGGCAAGATTTTTTAAAGAAATGGCGCCCTAGCCTAACAATTTTTCCTCCATATCAACTAAGCTGGCCAATAGAAGCAATCGACTATGAATTTTAAATCGAACTTTAAAAAAAAACAATTCCCAAAATACTACGGTTACTACTACAAGTATATTTTTAGTGTTAGGTTAGCCAATCCCCTCTCGCTTTCCTTTAAACTACAGCCAATCAAAATCTTGGTACCTTTTAGTCCTATTTACCCAAAGCTTTTTTCAAAATATGTTATGAAAAAATAAGCAGGCATGATTTTTTTTTTCTCTCGTCAGTCTTTCTTATCATACATAATATTATTGCCATTATTTTGGTTATTTTTTGTACTAGTGGGTAACTGACACCATATTATTGCGCAGGACATCATAAGGCATCCGAATATATAATTTTTATGGCCCTATGTATTTTGGTTCATAATTCCATTTTTTAGTTTTGTATCGTAATTTGAAACGTGCCCAAGGCTATGTTGCTCGAGTTGGCTTTTTTATTTTAAATCAACGCGAGACGGCGTTCCCTAGGTTCTGTCTTTCCATCCCTCCCCTCTTTTATTCTTTCACTCTCGTCTTGGCAATCCGACTTGACCTTGCAAAAGTGTTACATTTAATCTTAAAAACGAATTTTTTTCGAAAAGACAGTATCTTTCATTCGGCTATTAGGTTTATCAAAATCGACATGCGGGCGGGCGTAGGAGAATACTACGCTGGACTCAATTTTTATTTTCTATCTTATTTTTGACTTTATGCACTAGAATAGTATCTAATTTAGCTATTGTATTGAGAATATCGTCACATTTCTTTAACCCCCTGTAGTGAATTTCTAAATACAATATCTAAATTAATATATAACAATATAGGGCATAACGGCAAAATAAGAAAGTATAAAAGAATTTTCTGCTAGAACTGCTGGTATCGCCTACGCCTTCAGATTATTTGCTAACGAATAGCCGAACAAAACGGTACCCAAATTTTTCAAATTCGTCCTTGACATAATCACTTTTCCTAGTTCTAAGAAAATTGTGCCTAAAAATGCATTGTGGAACGAGGAGGGGAAAGGATAGATGAAATGCTAATTCGTTTCGCATTGATTTTAAACTAAAAGCCAATACTAGCACAGGGGCAAGCCTTGCCTTAGGGGTTTCCCCAAAATACGAGGAAAAAGTTAGAACATGCAGACAACTCGTGTCACAAAAACAACCTTAGCTCTTATTTCAAAGGACGTAATTATCACGTAAATAGAGAAGACAGCACATGGAAAAGAATTCCAAGCCAACTAGTCCCATATAAATTGTATATTCGTGTACCTTAGGACTTGTTGACAAAGAATATGGTAATAGTTACGCAAATAGTCCATTAATTAACTAATTATAGCCATAATACTATAGTGGACCCGACCAGACTGTCAAGTAAAGATCATGCCTGCTTATAATTTTTTATGGCATGTTTTGAAAAAAACGACTTTGGGTAAATGAGGTTAAAAGGTACGGGATATTTGATTGGGTGGATTTTGAAGGAAGGCGAAGTATGATTGGTTGACCTAAAACTAAAAATATATTTGCCTTGGAAACATATTGGGAGTTGTTATTTGAAACAATAGATTCAAAAATAAATGTAAACATGGTCCCATTGGACAAAGCAGTAGATACTGGTACGAAACGGGGACTGTTCACTGCCATTTCAAGTAAATTTTGTGCAAAGCAAGATCGATGAGAGCAGGCGGAGAAATTTTCTAACATAGGAAAAGCCTGGACATAGGGCAGATCGAAAATGTGCCATATTGCCTAGTCATCGTTTACTTGTGTTATTTCCTTGCATCTGTGGTAAGATTGATTTTCTTAACATTTTATTTAAAATAAAATTTGAATGTGAGATACTAACATACGACTGTAAGTAAGTGAGTCTATGGCAGACTCAAAACAGAGTCTAGAGATTGATCCAGCATATGAAAGACTATCAGAGAGGTGTAGACCAACTAAATTATATAGGATTATCATCAGGAGCATAATACCTATCCTATTGTATGGACAACAGATTATTGCTGGAATTGCAGAGGCGTTGTAACTATTAGGGGAGAGTAATACTGGTATACCTGGTCACATCAAAAGAAACTGGTGAAAGGGATTGTCGTAAAGAGCTGATCTTGCATGTTTGTTTGTAATGTGCCTGTACTGGTTGTTGAATAGTATTGTAGGCTGTTGATTACGAAGGAGGCATATCCTTCTGATTTCAGAGGTTGTGGTTGCTGTCAATAACTGGTGCCAGACTACAGTGGGCCGATATATTCATGCCACAGTCTTGCCTTTTTCGGAGACAACTGTAAACCACCATCATTCTTGAAGAAGTGGGAGCTGAAGGTTGTCGTTCAGCGAAGTGCAGGAAGATTCCTACATCATATTACAAAGATAGGTGCATGTTTCGGCACCTGATCGCTCAACTAACATTATAGTATAAATAAGAGACTGGGAATAGTGATATAAACATTCCATCAGTGTCCATAAAAACTTACAAACAACATGCAGAGATGATGATAGTAAACAATCAACCAGTGTATACTAGAAGTCACCTCAGTTAAACAATACAACTACACCCTTATATAATAATATGTGTATTATGGTCAGAAGACCCACTGTGTAATTGATTGATGTAATTAATTTCTATGATTTCACTTTTGATTGACAGTCCTGATTCCAAATAAATTAGATTCAGGACAATAAATTGAAAACCATTAACTTTCAACCACTGACTTACTAAAGATAGTCTTTTAAAGTGTAGTTCGTATGTGATTGTCGTGGTACTGTTGTGTTGGATTAGATAATAAAATAATTTGTGTAATTGTTTATATGTTTAGTTGGTTAATGCAACATTACACTAACATTTCATAACCCTAGACACCAAACGTAGTCATCTTACATTCTATCTAGAATAAGTCTGAATGAGATCATAGTGGTGGTAGTAGAAAGGTACCCTGGAAATTTACTCTAATATTTATTATATTCAGGGACCTTCACAGCTGACCTCATTCAGTACACTAAGATTTCTTTACAACAAACTGTATTAACATCAAACCCACCACATATATTGGGGTCTCGCTCCTGGGGATTGAATTTTCATAACACCAGCTATATTGGGTAGTTTACTTCTGGGATTTTAAATTCTTAAAATATTATCAATTATATTAGGAATCTCAGATAGTATAAAACTAAAAACATTCCTTTTTGGAGAAATTAAATAGTTGTTGAGCTATCAGTGCCTGTGCTTGTTCTTAGTTATAATTAGAAATAGTTAGTTATAATTGGAAATTTGTCTAGTTAGAAATTTTAAAAGGTTTGCCTAGTACAAAATGGCTGATCTGGCGAAGTTTCGATCTGCTGCTGTGCAGGCTGCTAAAGAATTGGGAATGGAGGGGCAAATTATGATTGCTTATGTCACAACTGAATGTGACAAATTTATTGAACGCGAAGAAAAAAGATTAGAAAAAGAGGCTGAAAGAAAGTTAGAGGCTGAAAAAGAAATTAAGAGGCTGCAGATTGAGGCTGAAGCAAAAAAGTTAGAGGCAGATAAAGAACTTAAGAGGCTGCAGATTGAGGCTGACAAAGAGGCTAGGCATAGAGGCGGATTGGAGGCGGAAATAAAGCGATTTTGCTGCAGAAAAGAAGATGGAAGCAGAAGAAAAGAGATTAGCTACAGAAAGAGAAGCAGAGGAAAGGAAACAGGCTGCAGACAGAGAAGCTGAGGAAAGAAGACAGGCTGCAGAAAGGGAAGCAGAAAAGGAGGAGAAGAGATTACAAAGGGAACATGAGTTACGACTAAGGGAGTTAGAATTTCAAGGCCATGCTCCTGAAAATGGTGCCAGTCCCTTTACCTCAGATGCTACTGTTAGTCAGGGAGCCTCAACCTCAGCTATGAGTTTTCATTTAGACCATTTTGTTGAGAAAGACGATATCATAGAAAGTTACCTAAATAGATATGAACTTTTGGCTACCACATATGGTTTAGAGAGAGAAAGGTGGAGCCTAAAGTTATCACAAGGGCTTCGTGGTACAGCTTATGAAGTTTTTGCCAAGATGAGCAGGGATGATCAGGACAATTATGACATGCTAAAGCAGGCTCTTTTGTTAAGATATGAAAAGAATGGGGAATTTTATAGAAAAAAATTTAGGAATGCCAAACTACTGTCGGGTGAGACTTATCACCAGTTCTCTGCACGGTTAGAGACCTACTTGGAGAAATGGACTGCTCTGGGTAAAACCCAAGATCTTAAGGAAATGATCCTTATTGAGCAACTAAGAGAGTCCATGGCTCCAGACCTGAGAAAGTTTCTCATGGAACAAGGTGCAGAGAGGCTGGGTGAGTTACTCAATGTCGCTGAGAGGTATCAGGCAGCCCAAGCAGAGGTAGTTGGAAATAAAAAGAAACAGGTAGACAATTTTAAGGCACCTCAAAACTTTAATAAGTTTGGCCATAGAGACCAGAACAAAGGTAAGCACCAGTTTGATAGGCCACGCAATGACTATAATAATAAAACCTCACAATTCAATGAAAGGAAATATAATGAAAGAAAACCTTTTAACCAAGGAAAGAAGTATTGTAAAAATTGTCGGATGGACAACCATAACACTGAAAATTGTGGAAAGAGACCTGTGTATATGGCCACGCTTAAGGTCAGGTCGACTCCTAAACAAGAGGAGGAAGATAATCCGATAAATACCCATCCAGATGAGATGAGGAAGGTGCAGGCTGGGGATAAGACCCTCAAGCCTTGTTTTAAGAAATTGCCCAAATGTCATACACCTCCAGGCAAAGGAGATTTCTATATAAAAACAAATTGATTTACAGGAAGGCTGGAACTGGATCCACTGGTCACGGACAGTTGGTTCTTCTAAAGGCATATAGGGCAGATGTGATAAGGAGCCTGCATGTTGGAAAAGATGGGGACCATGAGAAAATAGGTACCATCATCCAAAAGGTGGCTCAAAATTATTATTGGCCAGATGAAATGTTTGACATTGAGAATTTTGTAGAAAGATGTAGTATACTACATGAGGGAACACCCACAAGTGGGAAAATTGATCAGGACCTAGACACGCCACGGGGCAAACTTAGGCCTGAAAATGGAAAGAAAAAATGAATTTAATAATGTAGACAAAGTGGAATGGGAGCCCCCTTTTCACAGACAGTCTTCACTCGAGTGTTTTACTATGGCCACTATGCAGCGAGTACAAAGAGATGTCTTACCCCAGAATAAGCCGAAAATCCCTCAGTCGGACTTATGTGAACTGGAGGAAGATAAAAGAGAGAGAAGATCTCTCACAAGGAATTTAAAGTGGGGAGAAAACCCCAAGAGAAAAATTGGTAGTGGAAGATTCTTATATGATGACAAGAGGAAGAAATGTCCTCAAAACAAGGCTTCCAATATTATGAAAACTATGTCAGAAAAATTAAAAGTCCATATGTGACTTGTTAAGGACCTGGACCGATGAAAAGGCAGAAGAAAATATTACCTCATCATATCAATATGTGAACGAGCTGACCACTCGTCTTAAAACTGGCTGGAAACTTGCCAATGAAAATTTGAGACAAGCCAGGAAAAAGCATGCTGCCTATTACAATAAGAAAGCGAAGGATCGAGAATTATCTGTGGGAGAGAAGGTGCTCCTTCTACTGCCCGGCAGCCAGAATAAATTGCAAATTGGATGGCAAGGTCCATATACAGTTCTAGAGAAGGTGTCTAGAACAAATTATAAGATAGATAAGAAAGGGAAAGAGAAAATCTATCATGTGAATCTCCTGAAGAAATATCTGGACAGAGAAAACCAGGAAGAGACACACCTACTGACCTTGTCTGTTGCAATGGAGATGAAAAAGGAACCACTCACTTCTCATGAATATCCTTTACATCCCTGTGAAACCGCCGCACAGGTAAAAATCAGCACACACTTAACGGAAATTCAGAGGGAGAGGGTTCAACAGGTTCTGAATAATCATACAGATGTGTTAACGGACCGTCCGGGGCATACAAATTTATTGGAGTATGATATGAAACTCACAGACCCAACACCAATCTGTATGAAAGCCTATTCGATTCCGTTCGCTAAGGAAAAAGCTTTAAGGGAGGAGATAGATTATCTGTTGAGAGAAGGGATTATCTCGCACAGTGAATCTCCCTACAGTTCCAGTGGTTCTGTTAAGAAAACCCTCTGGAGAACACAGGCTGTGTATAGATTACAGGAAACTGAATGCTGTCACAGAAGGTCAGGTGGATCCATTACCTGATACAAATCAGCTGTTTGCCAGGCTGAATAGAGCTAAATATTTCTCTAAAGTGGATCTGAGCAAAGGCTACTATCAGATTCCAGTAAAGCCGGAGGTAAAACCTTATTTAGCCTTTAGCACCTCGGAAGGACATTATGAATTTAATATGTTGCCATTCGGGCTGAAAAATGCACCGAGTGTGTTTTCGAGGATGATGAGAAAGTTACTGGATCCCCTGAAGAATCCATGCATCACCAACTTCATGGATGATATTCTCATAGCAACAGAAACATTTGAGGAACACATTAACTCTCTGAATATGTTGTTTGATCGATTGAGAGAGACCAATTTGACAGCTAGACCGACGAAATGCTGTGTTGGATGTAAAGAGCTGGAATTCTTGGGCCACACAGTACATCAGGGAAACATGACCCCTGACCCCAAGAACCTGGAGAAGTTAAAAAAAGCACCAAGACCACAAACAAAAAAAGATGTGCGATCTTTTGTCTCATTATGTGGTTTTTACCAAAAGTATATAAAAAACTTTAACTCCATATGTGCTCCATTGACTGATTTAACGCGCAAAGGAAATCCTGATAGAATTATTTGGACGGCGCAATGTGAATTAGCATACCAAGAATTGAAAGAAAAGCTCACAAGCAGGCCTATTTTGAAATTACCTGACTTAAGTCAAGAATTCATTCTGAGAACGGATGCGAGTAATATCGGTTTGGGTGCAGCTCTATTACAACTGTCAAATTCACTTGATGGGGAATTAACCCCAGTAGCTTATGCTAGCCGTAAGTTGAATACAGCAGAACAAAAATATTCAACAAGTGAAAAAGAATGTCTCGCTGTTATCTGGGGTATAAAAAAGTTCCAGATTTATCTCTATGGACAATCATTTAGGATCCAGACAGATCATAAACCACTCGTGTGTCTGTCACAAGCAAGGCATGAAAATGCTAGGTTATTACGCTGGTCTTTGCTCTTACAGCCATTCCAGTTTACCAAAGAGTACATTCCCGGAAAAACTAATGTGGGAGCTGATTTTTTAAGCAGACATCCGTACGACGAACATCAGAGTAGTCATCAGGCATAGATAGTAAATTCATCTATGTGTATTTAGAAATAGGAACTGACATATGATCATCTGTTCTAAAGGGGGGACATGTGTAGTGAATTTCTAAATACAATATCTAAATTAATATATAACAATATAGGGCATAACGGCAAAATAAGAAAATATAAAAGAATTTTCTGCTAGAACTGTTGGTATCGCCTACGCCTTCAGATTATTTGCTAACGAATAGCCGAACAAAACGGTACCCAAATTTTTCAAATTCGTCCTTGACATAATCACTTTTCCTAGTTCTAAGAAAATTGTGCCTAAAAATGCATTGTGGAACGAGGAGGGGAAAGGATAGATGAAATGCTAATTCGTTTCGCATTGATTTTAAACTAAAAGCCAATACTAGCACAGGGGCAAGCCTTGCCTTAGGGGTTTCCCCAAAATACGAGGAAAAAGTTAGAACATGCAGACAACTCGTGTCACAAAAACAACCTTAGCTCTTATTTCAAAGGACGTAATTATCACGTAAATAGAGAAGACAGCACATGGAAAAGAATTGAACGTGTAGTAGATTAAAAATAAAAACACTAACTTAGAAAAAAAAAACTGTGTACTTCTGAACCAAGCCAACTAGTCCCATATAAATTGTATATTCGTGTACCTTAGGACTTGTTGACAAAGAATATGGTAATAGTTACGCAAATAGTCCATTAATTAACTAATTATAGCCATAATACTATAGTGGACCCGACCAGACTGTCAAGTAAAGATCATGCCTGCTTATAATTTTTTATGGCATGTTTTGAAAAAAACGACTTTGGGTAAATGAGGTTAAAAGGTACGGGATATTTGATTGGGTGGATTTTGAAGGAAGGCGAAGTATGATTGGTTGACCTAAAACTAAAAATATATTTGCCTTGGAAACATATTGGGAGTTGTTATTTGAAACAATAGATTCAAAAATAAATGTAAACATGGTCCCATTGGACAAAGCAGTAGATACTGGTACGAAACGGGGACTGTTCACTGCCATTTCAAGTAAATTTTGTGCAAAGCAAGATCGATGAGAGCAGGCGGAGAAATTTTCTAACATAGGAAAAGCCTGGACATAGGGCAGATCGAAAATGTGCCATATTGCCTAGTCATCGTTTACTTGTGTTATTTCCTTGCATCTGTGGTAAGATTGATTTTCTTAACATTTTATTTAAAATAAAATTTGAATGTGAGATACTAACATACGACTGTAAGTAAGTGAGTCTATGGCAGACTCAAAACAGAGTCTAGAGATTGATCCAGCATATGAAAGACTATCAGAGAGGTGTAGACCAACTAAATTATATAGGATTATCATCAGGAGCATAATACCTATCCTATTGTATGGACAACAGATTATTGCTGGAATTGCAGAGGCGTTGTAACTATTAGGGGAGAGTAATACTGGTATACCTGGTCACATCAAAAGAAACTGGTGAAAGGGATTGTCGTAAAGAGCTGATCTTGCATGTTTGTTTGTAATGTGCCTGTACTGGTTGTTGAATAGTATTGTAGGCTGTTGATTACGAAGGAGGCATATCCTTCTGATTTCAGAGGTTGTGGTTGCTGTCAATAACTGGTGCCAGACTACAGTGGGCCGATATATTCATGCCACAGTCTTGCCTTTTTCGGAGACAACTGTAAACCACCATCATTCTTGAAGAAGTGGGAGCTGAAGGTTGTCGTTCAGCGAAGTGCAGGAAGATTCCTACATCATATTACAAAGATAGGTGCATGTTTCGGCACCTGATCGCTCAACTAACATTATAGTATAAATAAGAGACTGGGAATAGTGATATAAACATTCCATCAGTGTCCATAAAAACTTACAAACAACATGCAGAGATGATGATAGTAAACAATCAACCAGTGTATACTAGAAGTCACCTCAGTTAAACAATACAACTACACCCTTATATAATAATATGTGTATTATGGTCAGAAGACCCACTGTGTAATTGATTGATGTAATTAATTTCTATGATTTCACTTTTGATTGACAGTCCTGATTCCAAATAAATTAGATTCAGGACAATAAATTGAAAACCATTAACTTTCAACCACTGACTTACTAAAGATAGTCTTTTAAAGTGTAGTTCGTATGTGATTGTCGTGGTACTGTTGTGTTGGATTAGATAATAAAATAATTTGTGTAATTGTTTATATGTTTAGTTGGTTAATGCAACATTACACTAACATTTCATAACCCTAGACACCAAACGTAGTCATCTTACATTCTATCTAGAATAAGTCTGAATGAGATCATAGTGGTGGTAGTAGAAAGGTACCCTGGAAATTTACTCTAATATTTATTATATTCAGGGACCTTCACAGCTGACCTCATTCAGTACACTAAGATTTCTTTACAACAAACTGTATTAACATCAAACCCACCACATATATTGGGGTCTCGCTCCTGGGGATTGAATTTTCATAACACCAGCTATATTGGGTAGTTTACTTCTGGGATTTTAAATTCTTAAAATATTATCAATTATATTAGGAATCTCAGATAGTATAAAACTAAAAACATTCCTTTTTGGAGAAATTAAATAGTTGTTGAGCTATCAGTGCCTGTGCTTGTTCTTAGTTATAATTAGAAATAGTTAGTTATAATTGGAAATTTGTCTAGTTAGAAATTTTAAAAGGTTTGCCTAGTACAAAATGGCTGATCTGGCGAAGTTTCCATCTGCTGCTGTGCAGGCTGCTAAAGAATTGGGAATGGAGGGGCAAATTATGATTGCTTATGTCACAACTGAATGTGACAAATTTATTGAACGCGAAGAAAAAAGATTAGAAAAAGAGGCTGAAAGAAAGTTAGAGGCTGAAAAAGAAATTAAGAGGCTGCAGATTGAGGCTGAAGCAAAAAAGTTAGAGGCAGATAAAGAAATTAAGAGGCTGCAGATTGAGGCTGACAAAGAGGCTAGGGCATTGGAGGCGGATCGTGAGGCGGAAATAAAGCGGCTCCAGTTTGAAGAAAAGAAGATGGAAGCAGAAGAAAAGACATTAGCTACAGAAAGAGAAGCAGAGGAAAGGAAACAGGCTGCAGACAGAGAAGCTGAGGAAAGAAGACAGGCTGCAGAAAGGGAAGCAGAAAAGGAGGAGAAGAGATTACAAAGGGAACATGAGTTACGACTAAGGGAGTTAGAATTTCAAGGCCATGCTCCTGAAAATGGTGCCAGTCCCTTTACCTCAGATGCTACTGTTAGTCAGGGAGCCTCAACCTCAGCTATGAGTTTTCATTTAGACCATTTTGTTGAGAAAGACGATATCATAGAAAGTTACCTAAATAGATATGAACTTTTGGCTACCACATATGGTTTAGAGAGAGAAAGGTGGAGCCTAAAGTTATCACAAGGGCTTCGTGGTACAGCTTATGAAGTTTTTGCCAAGATGAGCAGGGATGATCAGGACAATTATGACATGCTAAAGCAGGCTCTTTTGTTAAGATATGAAAAGAATGGGGAATTTTATAGAAAAAAATTTAGGAATGCCAAACTACTGTCGGGTGAGACTTATCACCAGTTCTCTGCACGGTTAGAGACCTACTTGGAGAAATGGACTGCTCTGGGTAAAACCCAAGATCTTAAGGAAATGATCCTTATTGAGCAACTAAGAGAGTCCATGGCTCCAGACCTGAGAAAGTTTCTCATGGAACAAGGTGCAGAGAGGCTGGGTGAGTTACTCAATGTCGCTGAGAGGTATCAGGCAGCCCAAGCAGAGGTAGTTGGAAATAAAAAGAAACAGGTAGACAATTTTAAGGCACCTCAAAACTTTAATAAGTTTGACCATAGAGACCAGAACAAAGGTAAGCACCAGTTTGATAGGCCACGCAATGACTATAATAATAAAACCTCACAATTCAATGAAAGGAAATATAATGAAAGAAAACCTTTTAACCAAGGAAAGAAGTATTGTAAAAATTGTCGGATGGACAACCATAACACTGAAAATTGTGGAAAGAGACCTGTGTATATGGCCACGCTTAAGGTCAGGTCGACTCCTAAACAAGAGGAGGAAGATAATCCGATAAATACCCATCCAGATGAGATGAGGAAGGTGCAGGCTGGGGATAAGACCCTCAAGCCTTGTTTTAAGAAATTGCCCAAATGTCATACACCTCCAGGCAAAGGAGATTTCTATATAAAAACAAATTGATTTACAGGAAGGCTGGAACTGGATCCACTGGTCACGGACAGTTGGTTCTTCCAAAGGCATATAGGGCAGATGTGATAAGGAGCCTGCATGTTGGAAAAGATGGGGACCATGAGAAAATAGGTACCATCATCCAAAAGGTGGCTCAAAATTATTATTGGCCAGATGAAATGTTTGACATTGAGAATTTTGTAGAAAGATGTAGTATACTACATGAGGGAACACCCACAAGTGGGAAAATTGATCAGGACCTAGACACGCCATGGGGCAAACTTAGGCCTGAAAATGGAAAGAAAAATGAATTTAATAATGTAGACAAAGTGGAATGGGAGCCCCCTTTTCACAGACAGTCTTCACTCGAGTGTTTTACTATGGCCACTATGCAGCGAGTACAAAGAGATGTCTTACCCCAGAATAAGCCGAAAATCCCTCAGTCGGACTTATGTGAACTGGAGGAAGATAAAAGAGAGAGAATATCTCTCACAAGGAATTTAAAGTGGGGAGAAAACCCCAAGAGAAAAATTGGTAGTGGAAGATTCTTATATGATGACAAGAGGAAGAAATGTCCTCAAAACAAGGCTTCCAATATTATGAAAACTATGTCAGAAAAATTAAAAGTCCATATGTGACTTGTTAAGGACCTGGACCGATGAAAAGGCAGAAGAAAATATTACCTCATCATATCAATATGTGAACGAGCTGACCACTCGTCTTAAAACTGGCTGGAAACTTGCCAATGAAAATTTGAGACAAGCCAGGAAAAAGCATGCTGCCTATTACAATAAGAAAGCGAAGGATCGAGAATTATCTGTGGGAGAGAAGGTGCTCCTTCTACTGCCTGGCAGCCAGAATAAATTGCAAATTGGATGGCAAGGTCCATATACAGTTCTAGAGAAGGTGTCTAGAACAAATTATAAGATAGATAAGAAAGGGAAAGAGAAAATCTATCATGTGAATCTCCTGAAGAAATATCTGGACAGAGAAAACCAGGAAGAGACACACCTACTGACCTTGTCTGTTGCAATGGAGATGAAAAAGGAACCACTCACTTCTCATGAATATCCTTTACATCCCTGTGAAACCGCCGCACAGGTAAAAATCAGCACACACTTAACGGAAATTCAGAGGGAGAGGGTTCAACAGGTTCTGAATAATCATACAGATGTGTTAACGGACCGTCCGGGTCATACAAATTTATTGGAGTATGATATGAAACTCACAGACCCAACACCAATCTGTATGAAAGCCTATTCGATTCCGTTCGCTAAGGAAAAAGCTTTAAGGGAGGAGATAGATTATCTGTTGAGAGAAGGGATTATCTCGCACAGTGAATCTCCCTACAGTTCCAGTGTTGTTCTGTTAAGAAAACAATCTGGAGAACACAGGCTGTGTATAGATTACAGGAAACTGAATGCTGTCACAGAAGGTCAGGTGGATCCATTACCTGATACAAATCAGCTGTTTGCCAGGCTGAATAGAGCTAAATATTTCTCTAAAGTGGATCTGAGCAAAGGCTACTATCAGATTCCAGTAAAGCCGGAGGTAAAACCTTATTTAGCCTTTAGCACCTCGGAAGGACATTATGAATTTAATATGTTGCCATTCGGGCTGAAAAATGCACCGAGTGTGTTTTCGAGGATGATGAGAAAGTTACTGGATCCCCTGAAGAATCCATGCATCACCAACTTCATGGATGATATTCTCATAGCAACAGAAACATTTGAAGAACACATTAACTCTCTGAATATGTTGTTTGATCGATTGAGAGAGACCAATTTGACAGCTAGACCGACGAAATGCTGTGTTGGATGTAAAGAGCTGGAATTCTTGGGCCACACAGTACATCAGGGAAACATGACCCCTGACCCCAAGAACCTGGAGAAGTTAAAAAAAGCACCAAGACCACAAACAAAAAAAGATGTGCGATCTTTTGTCTCATTATGTGGTTTTTACCAAAAGTATATAAAAAACTTTTACTCCAAAAGTGCTCCATTGACTGATTTAACGCGCAAAGGAAATCCTGATAGAATTATTTGGACGGCGCAATGTGAATTAGCATACCAAGAATTGAAAGAAAAGCTCACAAGCAGGCCTATTTTGAAATTACCTGACTTAAGTCAAGAATTCATTCTGAGAACGGATGCGAGTAATATCGGTTTGGGTGCAGCTCTATTACAACGGTCAAATTCACTTGATGGGGAATTAACCCCAGTAGCTTATGCTAGCCGTAAGTTGAATACAGCAGAACAAAAATATTCAACAAGTGAAAAAGAATGTCTCGCTGTTATCTGGGTTATAAAAAAGTTCCAGATTTATCTCTATGGACAACCATTTAGGATCCAGACAGATCATAAACCACTCGTGTGTCTGTCACAAGCAAGGCATGAAAATGCTAGGTTATTACGCTGGTCTTTGCTCTTACAGCCATTCCAGTTTACCAAAGAGTACATTCCCGGAAAAACTAATGTGGGAGCTGATTTTTTAAGCAAACATCCGTACGACGAACATCAGAGTAGTCATCAGGCATAGATAGTAAATTCATCTATGTGTATTTAGAAATAGGAACTGACATATGATCATCTGTTCTAAAGGGGGGACATGTGTAGTGAATTTCTAAATACAATATCTAAATTAATATATAACAATATAGGGCATAACGGCAAAATAAGAAAATATAAAAGAATTTTCTGCTAGAACTGTTGGTATCGCCTACGCCTTCAGATTATTTGCTAACGAATAGCCGAACAAAACGGTACCCAAATTTTTCAAATTCGTCCTTGACATAATCACTTTTCCTAGTTCTAAGAAAATTGTGCCTAAAAATGCATTGTGGAACGTGGAGGGGAAAGGATAGATGAAATGCTAATTCGTTTCGCATTGATTTTAAACTAAAAGCCAATACTAGCACAGGGGCAAGCCTTGCCTTAGGGGTTTCCCCAAAATACGAGGAAAAAGTTAGAACATGCAGACAACTCGTGTCACAAAAACAACCTTAGCTCTTATTTCAAAGGACGTAATTATCACGTAAATAGAGAAGACAGCACATGGAAAAGAATTGAACGTGTAGTAGATTAAAAATAAAAACACTAACTTAGAAAAAAAAAAACTGTGTACTTCTGAACCAAGCCAACTAGTCCCATATAAATTGTATATTCGTGTACCTTAGGACTTGTTGACAAAGAATATGGTAATAGTTACGCAAATAGTCCATTAATTAACTAATTATAGCCATAATACTATAGTGGACCCGACCAGACTGTCAAGTAAAGATCATGCCTGCTTATAATTTTTTATGGCATGTTTTGAAAAAAACGACTTTGGGTAAATGAGGTTAAAAGGTACGGGATATTTGATTGGGTGGATTTTGAAGGAAGGCGAAGTATGATTGGTTGACCTAAAACTAAAAATATATTTGCCTTGGAAACATATTGGGAGTTGTTATTTGAAACAATAGATTCAAAAATAAATGTAAACATGGTCCCATTGGACAAAGCAGTAGATACTGGTACGAAACGGGGACTGTTCACTGCCATTTCAAGTAAATTTTGTGCAAAGCAAGATCGATGAGAGCAGGCGGAGAAATTTTCTAACATAGGAAAAGCCTGGACATAGGGCAGATCGAAAATGTGCCATATTGCCTAGTCATCGTTTACTTTTGTTATTTCCTTGCATCTGTGGTAAGATTGATTTTATTAACATTTTATTTAAAATAAAATTTGAATGTGAGATACTAACATACGACTGTAAGTAAGTGAGTCTATGGCAGACTCAAAACAGAGTCTAGAGATTGATCCAGCATATGAAAGACTATCAGAGAGGTGTAGACCAACTAAATTATATAGGATTATCATCAGGAGCATAATACCTATCCTATTGTATGGACAACAGATTATTGCTGGAATTGCAGAGGCGTTGTAACTATTAGGGGAGAGTAATACTGGTATACCTGGTCACATCAAAAGAAACTGGTGAAAGGGATTGTCGTAAAGAGCTGATCTTGCATGTTTGTTTGTAATGTGCCTGTACTGGTTGTTGAATAGTATTGTAGGCTGTTGATTACGAAGGAGGCATATCCTTCTGATTTCAGAGGTTGTGGTTGCTGTCAATAACTGGTGCCAGACTACAGTGGGCCGATATATTCATGCCACAGTCTTGCCTTTTTCGGAGACAACTGTAAACCACCATCATTCTTGAAGAAGTGGGAGCTGAAGGTTGTCGTTCAGCGAAGTGCAGGAAGATTCCTACATCATATTACAAAGATAGGTGCATGTTTCGGCACCTGATCGCTCAACTAACATTATAGTATAAATAAGAGACTGGGAATAGTGATATAAACATTCCATCAGTGTCCATAAAAACTTACAAACAACATGCAGAGATGATGATAGTAAACAATCAACCAGTGTATACTAGAAGTCACCTCAGTTAAACAATACAACTACACCCTTATATAATAATATGTGTATTATGGTCAGAAGACCCATCGTGTAATTGATTGATGTAATTAATTTCTATGATTTCACTTTTGATTGACAGTCCTGATTCCAAATAAATTAGATTCAGGACAATAAATTGAAAACCATTAACTTTCAACCACTGACTTACTAAAGATAGTCTTTTAAAGTGTAGTTCGTATGTGATTGTCGTGGTACTGTTGTGTTGGATTAGATAATAAAATAATTTGTGTAATTGTTTATATGTTTAGTTGGTTAATGCAACCTTACACTAACATTTCATAACCCTAGACACCAAACGTAGTCATCTTACATTCTATCTAGAATATGTCTGAATGAGATCATAGTGGTGGTAGTAGAAAGGTACCCTGGAAATTTACTCTAATATTTATTATATTCAGGGACCTTCACAGCTGACCTCATTCAGTACACTAAGATTTCTTTACAACAAACTGTATTAACATCAACCCCCCCCCCCCCCCAACTCCATATCATCACACAATTTTGTAAACCCCCCCCCCTTTTTTTTTTAGTTGCGTGACGTCATATGTGGACGACCCTTTACATTGGGTAAAGCAAAGTCCAAGGAACTAAACTTTTAATGTAATAAAAAAAATGTAATTTTTAAAAAAAAGTCCCAACAATATATACAATTTGCCTAATTGCGAAAGTAGCATATCATGTTCAATCATTGTAAATAGATTGGTGAATTGAGGCAAAAAAGCCTTTTTTGCCTCAAAAAAGCAAACACACCAAAACACACAAAAAAAAAACCAAACTAAAACCAGTGGGAGGGGTGTAAAAGCCTGAAGTGATTAGTTTGATATTTAATTGACTTTCATTTGTCATAAGTAATATGTTCTAACAGAGTACCACTAGACCTTCATTTTCCCTGCCATATACCTTACCAATCACTGAATATTAACTTTTGTTTACTGTTTAACTATATTATGCAGTTCTCTAGGTCTGTCTATTTTTAACACCCGTTCTATAGTAGTGAGACTCTTCAGGCATACATGAGACTCTTCAGGCATACATGAGACTCTTCAGGCATACATGAGACTCTTCAGGCGGTTTCTGAATGGTGCGAGGAAACCTACTTCAAGATCAATCCTAACAAAGCCTGTGTGCTGTGGTGCTCCTTGGACAACTCCATATTGGCAGCAGATCTTCCAGACATTACACTCAGTGAGCAGAAAATTGAAAGGCACGACAAGCTAAAATACCTAGGAGTTACATTCTTCTTCTTCTTCTTCGTTCACCCTCAGATGTCAACTTGAATAAGTTCAAAGAAAGCAGTGGTCAGCCTGAGGCTGTTGATATCTCCGTAGATTTTCTCCAGGAATGGTACTGGTGATGGCCATATGCGTCTTCTCTGTTCCTCATATGTTGGGCACCTTTGAAGCAGGTGTTCGGCAGTCATTTTACCAGTGCCACAGTCACACTCATCCATAGTTCCTATCTTTAATTTGTTGAACAGATGGTATCTCAATCTGTTATGACCAGTGCGAAGTCTGAAGATTGCCACTTGTTCACTTCTGCTGAGCTGGTAATACGGATCATTTTTTGTGTGGCCTGGATGCTCTTCTTCCCACTTGTGCCTGTATCTGCGCTTGATAAAACTCTTGGACTCCTCATAGGTTATATTTGTGTCCAGCTGAGGAAGTTTTCCCCCTTCCTTTGCCAATCTGTCAGCCTCTTCATTTCCAGGGATGTTGCAGTGAGAAGGGATCCACTGTATCACAACTCTTTTGTATTGCTGACATAGTCTGTGAAGTGTTACTCTTAGGTCATCCAGTTCAGCATTTATTTGACTTTTCAGTGTTGTAATCACTGACAGCGCATCTGAGAAGATAACTACTGGTCTCTCTGAGCTTTTTTCTGTCATTAGAATTTCTGATGCAATTTTTATGGCCTCTGCCTCTGCTCTGAAGTTAGTTGAAAATTTCCCTGTTGCGACTGCTATCTTTTTTTGTGTGCCATTGCTTAAGCTCAGGAAGACTCCTCCACCCCCATCTTCTGTTGCATTAGTTGCTGATCCATCTGTGTACGCATGGATCCAGGTGTTGCTTGGGTAATGTTTCTCTATATATTTTGTGGTTAGGACTCTCCTTTCTGTTTCAGTTTGACTGTTCTTTCTCTCAATACCAGGAACATTTTCTATCATTTCAGGGAAGCACTGTTGTTTCCAAATTGGTAGCTTGTGTGCAGTACATATTGGCGTAGCTGTTGATATTGCATTTATGGGGTCTGCTCTCATCTTTGTTTTGACTGTCTCTACAAAGTTGCTTCGCTTCAGTCTTCCCCTTCCAAGTCCATTTATCCTCTGGTGCATTGGGTCATCTATCAGTATCCTGAATTTCTCGGCTTGTTGCTGAGCTCAGCTATCTCTTCTATCCTCCATAGGCTGGAGGTGAGTAATCTTTTGCAACTCTTTTATTGGTGTTGATTTCATGCCCCCAGTTATGATTCTCATTGCTTGGTTTTGGGTTCTGTTTATTTTGTCAAAGTTCGACTTAGCGGCTGTTGACCATGCTGCAATGCCATATTCTAAGACTGGTCTCACTCGCCCAGTATATAGATTCTTTAGTACTCTCTCGTCTGCTCCCCAAACCGTGCCAGCAAGTTTTTTCATGATTGCCATTCTCTGCCTTGCTCTTGTCCTGTTTTTCTCAATCTGGGTTTTCCAAGTCAAGCGGCGATCAAAGGTAATGCCTAGGTAGTTTGGGTTTTCATCCAGATGTAGATTTTTCCCATTTAGCACCAATTTGGAGATCTGTGGTTTGTTAGAGAGAGAAAACACTGTGAATTATGTTTTCTCCTCATTTATCTTTACTAGCCATGCCTTGGCCCACTCCTCCAGTGATGTTAGGGCTTGCTGCATCCGGATGCTTGCCGTAGAGATATATTCCTCTGAGATCCACAGGGCTAAGTCGTCTGCAAAGGAGGCATTGTGGGTTCTTCTTGGAATATTCTCTGATATGTCATTTATATATGTGAGGAACAATGTGGGTGACAGGACTCCCCCTTGGGGAACACCCTGCTCCAATACCATCTTCCTACTGGTCTGTCCTTGTAGTTGGACTCTGGCCGTTCTATTTTCAAGATAGTGGCTGATCCATTTGAACATTCTCCCACACACTTCACTTCTTTGCAGCTTGACTTTCAGTCCATCTTTCCACACTTTGTCAAATGCTTTTTCTAGGTCCACCCAAACCACCAGTGTGTGCTTTTTTTCTTGGAAAGCATCCTCAATTTTCTGAGTTATATAAGTGATCTGGTCTTCAGTGGATCTGTGTTTCCTGAATCCTGCTTGCTGTGGGGCTAAGAGATGTTTTTCCTCTAGATGCCACACAAGTCGAGTATTTATTATGCGCTCCATCAATTTTCCAACACAACTAAGTAGACTGATAGGTCTGTAGCCATTTGGTTCTGTCTGAACTTTGTCTTTCTTAGGTATTGGAATCAGTATGGCATCTTTCCATGCCTGTGGTACTATTCCTCTTTTCCAGCTGCAGTTTAGGATGGCCAGAAGCTTCTTTTTTGCCTTTGTTCCTAGGCCTGTTAGCATTTCATTGGTTATCCCATCTTTTCCGGGTGACTTCTTTTTCTTTAGCGCCCTCATTGCCTCTTCTAATTCTTGCATTGTTAACTTTGCCATCATGTGTTCTTCTGGTGCAAGCTTTTTGTTATCATGATTCCTTTGTTCATCAATGATGGCCTTTCTTCTGTCTATAGGGACATCAATGTGGTTTGCACCAGCATAGTGTTCCATGAGTGCATTTGCAGCTTTTTTTCCCGAGAGCATATTTTCACCTTGTTTGATTGTGATGTGACTTTTGTAAGGTTCTTCGTTGTTCAAAGCTCTAACTAGTTTCCACAGCTTGTTCCCTTCTTTATCTAGGTTGAGATTTTCTGTTGTTTGCTTCCAGCAGTCTCGTGTTGTTTGGTTTAATGTTCTTCTGTACTTTGCAGTGGTTGCTTTGAGCAAGATGTTTGCCTCAGTTGTTTGTTCTGTTTCTGCTGTGTCTCTGGCTTGTGCTACCTCATCTTCAAGTTTTTGCAGTTCTTCATTCCAGTATGGTTTATAGTTTTTTCTTGCCCCTCTCGGAATAATCTCAATAGCTGCTTGAAGTATTGCTCTATTAAAGCTTTCAACCATATTTTTCATGCTGTTGTTTCGTGTGTTGATGGTTTCGCAAAGGCTGTCAGTCAGCACTGCAAAACTGTCCCAGTCACCTCTTTTGTAATTCCATCGGGGCAATGGTTTCACTTCATGGGGAACATACTCCATATTAACCACTAGCTTTATTGGTCTGTGGTCGCTGCCTGCTAGCTGGCCAAGTACCTGTCTGTCAATTTTGTGAAATATGTCCCCTGTGGCAAAAGCTAGGTCTGGAGTGGAAGTGGTGTGCCATCTTCTAGAGTAGAAACTGGGTTTATCATCTGGCCTGTTGATAAGGTGAAGATTTGTGTCTATCTCCCAGTCCTCCACTTCCTCTCCTCTACTGTCTGTATCCGGATATCCCCATCTTTCCGAGTGGCTGTTGAAGTCTCCGACCACAATGCAGTTTGAGCTCTTTATTTCCATACTTGCAAGTGACAGGTCTTTGCTCGGTGGGGAGTTACATTCGATCGCGGGCTATCATACAAGTACCATGTTGATCACATCATACAGAAATGCTAGAGAGGCATGGCAGCCCTAAAAACAATGGCCGCAGCGCACCTGGAGCAGAGACTACTGTTTCTTCTATATCATCACCTGATCATGTCAGTAGCCGAGTATGGCCTAGAAATACTCACGCTGTCAGTATCGCAATGTGAACGACTGGAACGCATTCAAAATGAAGGGATGCGTTTAGTCTTGGGCTGTACGTGAGATACCCCCATTGTCACGATGCGACACATGCTTGAATTGCTGTCGATTAAAGCTAGATATGCGATGGCTCAGATAAAAGCCTATATGCGAGTAACTACAGACAAAAGGCACCTACATAGGAACATAGTTGACATCAAGGGAGCATAGTTGGTGCATTGGCTATTGACAAGGGAGAGATACCGAGGACAATTAATGATCGCCTATTAGAGAATGACACTGCAATCGGTGAATCATCAAGGCAAAGATTAATGGAGTTTGGCAATAGGCGTAAGATTGGCAGGGATGAACGTATGAGAGGATGCATCCGCCGAATACACAACCAGCGCAACAGGAACAATTAACATTCATACCCTTCGACGTTTGCTGAGGGAGACTGAGCACCTATGGGTTTGCCAGGAGCGCAATGATGTCGAGTTTGAACAACAATAACATTAACTTTAGTTATGGGCGAACTTGAAGCCTGCAAATAATCTAATTTTGGGATTCTCAGTTGTTCATACCTCCTACATTTTAATTTAAAAAATGTGCTACATTATTGTCTTGAAAACATTCCGCCGTTCTTCTTCTCCTTTGTACACTCTCAGATGTTCACTTGAATGTTTCAAAGAACGCAGTAGTCAGTTTGAGGCTATTTGAATCTCCGCAGAGCTTTTTCACGAATGGTACTGGTGTAGGCCATATGGACTTTCTCTGTTCCGCATATGTTGGGCAACTTTGAAGCAAATGTTCAGCAGTCATTTTATCAGTGCCACGGTTACACTGATCGGTAGTTCCTATCTTATCTTTACCTTGTTGAACAGATGGTATCTCAATCTGTTGTGGCCAGTGCGGAGTCTGTAGATTACCACTTGTTCTCTTCTGTTCAGCTGGTAGTATGCATCATTTTGTGTGTGACCTGGATGCTCTACATCCAATTTGTTTCTGTATCTGATTCTGATAAAATTCTTTGCCTCTTCAAAAGTTACGCACAGTAAGGTTCTTCTATTCTGAAATAGCCCTTTCCCAGCTGTACTCTGAAAAGTTTCTTGTTACGGGGAATTTTCAATTCCCTAGATATCTGACACTTTCTTGTTGGAGCCTTGAACATCTTATTTGCATATCTTCCTGTCAGATTTTTATCCCACTCTGCTTTCCATTCATCTGTTATTAAATCTTTAATTAAGCTCTTATCTCTGATTTAGTCATTCTTACATTTATTAGATTTTTATCAGATCTACCTTTCTTGGCTTCTTTATCTGCCTTTTCATTTCTCTCTATGCCAATATTTGAAGGTGCCCAAGCTATTAAAACTGAACATCCTCTGGAATATAGGTATATAGTAGCCAGAAATATATCTTCCCCTGTATCATGTCTACATCATTCTCGTAAGTTTCTTAGTGCTTGAATTTTTGTAAGTGAGTCTGTTAGTTTCGGGGGAGGTGTTGTCAGAGAAGATTTATAGTGCTTTTAGTATTGCCAACATGTCTGCAGTGAAAATGAATGTATATTCTATGATACTATATCCTTTTACCATTTTAAATGTTGGAATACATATTCCATTCCATAATTTGCCAACTTTCCTCTCGGATCCATCAGTGTATAATGTAATGCTGTTCTTTGATATTTGTTGTACATATTTTTTTACAGCGTCTTTGATACTTTCGGTATTATTCGTTTTCTTTAGTAGTTCTGCAAGATGGTAGCCCGTGTCTGGTTTCTTGAGCTCACAAGGTGGAACCAACGACTTGTATTCACAACTGTTATTAATTGATGTAATTTAAGCATCCAGGTGGGCGATTTCCTCCATGTGACGTATTATGGAAAAAGAGCCTACAGTAATCTGACAGTCTTTGTGACCTCGTAGCGCTCTATGATTTGCTAGCTAAAGCCATGAATTTACTGCCTGTCTTTACTCACACAAGCTTACTTTTTTCATCCCCGCCTCTTCTCTTGGAACTCAAGCAAACGAAGTGTTTACAAACTTTCGTGACCTGCCCGTCATAACAGGTAGCGAATCAGGTTTGTTTACATCGTCTTCTCACGCGAGCTAATCTGTCAATCATACGAAACCTGACAGACCGCACGTGAAAAGCACAGAATCTTTTGAAGTCTACGAAGGGAAATCCAAAGATTCCCCGAGTACACTTTGAAGTAGACTCACGGGCAAAATCTTCGAGAGACCCGTTAGACGCAAGAATTCTTCTGATGTCGGTTAGCAACGCCCGACAGAGCGACATGTAATCCTTTATCTTGTAACTCTGTTTCTGATTCTCCGTTACACACAGTAGCGCAAAAATTAACAACATCTATAGATCAGAGAAATATAATGATATATAAACTGTGTTTTCTTAAACCTGCCATCAGTGTCATTCAGAATTTTTGGATAGTCTAAGCACGCAGTTCTAGAACCATTTTGTTAAATGTGTTATTAAGCAATTCGTGGGGATTTTTCATTCTGATTTCTGGTAATAGAAATTAGTGCTTACGTGTTTAAAAGTGTTAGCTTTTACCAATTAAAAGTGTTAGCTTTTACCATTATAATTCACTTAGATTTTCTAGCTGTTAAAACTAGTGGAAAAAAATAAATAACGCGAAGCTATTTCATACCAGATGTTCAGTTATAATGTTAATTTTCACCAGACGTTTTTAGCTGACTGGTTTATATGCTAGGCGCGACTGATAGTGACAGAAAAGAATTCACACTTTATTTCCTTGTGCGTATTTATTATAAGTGCCTATTAATTTAATACCATACGATGACTAACAGACGCCGACAATTTAATAGCTATTAACGACAGGCGATACTTTGTGTAAGTGCGCATATGGATAATTAAATAATAATTAACATTGTACGCTGACTGCCGGCGCGAGCAAGGGGCGGGAGAGTTGCATAACTCCATCCGACCTAAAACTCAGCGCTAGTGAAGGCTGACCGTGTAAGCGTAAAGGTAAACACCGTGTGCCTTTTAAATTTAATCAGGACTGACGGAGTGGAGGAGAGATCGTCTTGCCCCCGTCTGTGTGTGTAGATATAGGATTAGCATAATTTATATATATATATTGTTTCTTGTATTCTTTGCAGACCTGATCACAAGGGCGTCCAGCGGTCTTTTTTCTGATTGGTTAATGTTGTTTCTTTTTCTTGGCTTGTGCGTCACCAATTTCATTTGTGAGCGAGTATTCGCCAAAGATACACGAGAAACATGTTAACTTGTAATTTTAACTGGATTTACCAAACCCAGATATTTTTTCCCAATATTTACCAGCCCACTGGGGTGTACAAAATAACATTAATGTTCCCGACTTCTGACAGTTGTATTCAAACGGATTTATCCAGATTTTACGCTGTGCAGAATCGGAGCTCTAACATATAGTTGTCCGATAGGATTATATGTGGTAAAATGGGATGTTATAAATATTTATAGGGGACTTAGTGTACTGACTGAGATCAGCTGTGAAGGTATCTGTATCTAATAGGTGTAGTGTTTTACAGATAACCTTACTTGCTACCACATTTATACCTCAGTCAGAATTATTCTGGAATATTGTGATGACTACGTTAAATGTCTAGGGTTATGTAAATGATGAAGTGTAAGTCACAACAACAACAGACAGATAAACAATTTAATTTATTCCACCACACTTGACAACACTGTGACACTCACACACATTTAACACTCTATAAGACTATCTTAATTGAGTCAATGGTAAAAGTTCAAATATATATGTATTAATTACTTTCACTAATATATATCCTGATTCAACTACACAGTGAACCAGGAATCACAATCAAATGTAATCACAATTTATATGTACATAATTTATAAATACGAACCTTGTAGTGACATATTTTATTAGTATTATCCTATGTGTGTCAGTTGTGTAGTAGTACTATGAGGTAATACTGGTTTTGTTTTTCAAGCTATGTTGTTATTTGTCATCATGACTTCAAGTGTTTGTTTATCTTGGAAATAGTATGGGGAATCTTCACCGTTTCTATCAATTTAAACAATGTATTGACCCTCAGTTTTACTATAATGTCAAGTTTTGAGGGGGACACATAATGTTGAGCTCCTCTGGCCACAGAGGCTTAACTTTCGTGATGGCGGCAGGAAAATACTCCTCTGCTCGATTGCTCCTCTGTGTTCTGGAGACACCTCACTGGTCGCTATCTGGACCCAGGAGTATGCTGTCAGCCTCTAGATTCAGCAAAGCTCCGACCAGGTGCTGCTCAATAACTTTAGGACCACAGTCCCTGAAACAAGAAGGTTGTACCTCCTATTTCAGAACTAATCTATAATCTATTTCCAGACTGAACACAATACATAACAAACACTGAGTTCAGAGCGGTAGGCCAACTGCCAGCTTCATCTGAAACAATTTACACCAGTATACTCCTCCCTAATGGTCACTACGCCTCTGCAATTCCAGCATTAGTTCTTTCTAGTCAATAAGATAGGTGTCAGTGTACTGTTTGGCAATTCCATGCAGTTTTACTTTTCTCCGACACCTTCTGTTCAGGTTGGAGCACTATATAGGCTTTGCCTCATGTTCGCTACTGAACCACACACATATATAGACATAATTTATCAATTTACATTCAATTTTCATTAAAAATATATTGAATATATCAAGCTTACCACAATTCATGGAAATAATACACAGTTACGTTGACTGGCAATGAATATAGCACAATTTCGATCTGCCGATGTCCCAGGCTTTTATTTAGAAAAATATGCACTGGCGCTCAACGCACTGGTTCTTTAGTAAGTTTATTTGAAAAATGTGGTACTGAACTGACGCTCCTAATTGCCTATATTGGCGGGTCTAACCAATCGAGCCATGTTTACACAAGCGTTTGAAAAAAAGTACCCTTCCTTCCGTCTCCCCTAACAACAAAAGATAGTATTTGTAGCCCGACTAATCGAGTTTAGCCTTACATTTACTTTCCGCCTATCAAATAGGAGGTAACATGTTGGCCTATTTCCCGTACAATAATAATAATAATAATAAATTCTTTAAGCGCCAAACACGGCGCATAAGGCAGAAACCAGTGCTCTCCAGGTTGTTCGTTGTGACGCCACTCCTCTTAGCTCTTGCACATTATTTAGGCCCAACGTTCTTCCTTCTCTTATTATTGTTCTTCTGAGTGTTTCTTTTGGTCTTCCTTTTTTCCGCTTACCCTCAGGAACCCAAGTGAGCGCCTGTAGTGGTATTCTGTTGTTTTGCATTCGTAGGACATGACCGATATATGACCATCGTCTTTTCCTTATATAGTCGGAGACATATTTCTGCCTAGAGTCTTCTCTTATTTGTCGATTAGTCTTGAATTCTTTCCAACTGATGTTCATGAGTTTTCTAAGACATTTGTTCTCGAATGAATTCAGCTTGTTCTCCAATGATTTTGTTATTTTCCAACTCTCACAGCCGTATGTTAACACTGAGATAACATTTGAATTAAACAGACGAAGCTTGGTATGTATATTCAATGATCGTAATTTCCAAATGTTAGATAATCTATTGAAGGCGCTAGCTGCCAAAGCAATTCTAGTATGGATTTCTCTTGTTGTGTCACCATCCTGAGTCATTTTACTGCCTAAATAATTGAAACTTTCAACTTTCTGTAGTTTTTCCCCGTTCAAGATGATATCAAAGGTCTCGTTAGAAAAGTTCATAGCTTTAGTTTTAGAGGCATTTATTTGGAGACCAATTTTAACCGAGAGATGACACAAATTATTTATTGCTTCTTGGGATTGTCTTGGTGTTGAACTTAAGAATGCTACATCATCTGCGAAATCCAGGTCCCCCAGGAATTTTCCATTTGTCCATTTTATACCCAATTGTTCATTGTGGGTATAGTTTCTCATAACCCAATCAATAGCTATTCCAAAAAGTAGTGGTGACATAATACAGCCTTGTTTCACCCCTGTTTCTACTGTAAACCATTCTGTATTCCCTTTATTTGTTCTAACACAACATCTTGCATTGTCATATAGCGCTTTGATTATATTCACATATTTTGTTGGAAAACCATAGATTGTAAGTATCTTCCACAATGATGGGCGGTGTAGACTATCAAAGGCTTTTTGAAAATCGACGAAGGTGATAATAAGTGGCGATTGCCTTTCCACTGATTCTTCTATAATTGTTCTTAGTGTGAATATTTGATCAATACATGATCGTTTCGGCCTGAAACCCGCTTGTTCTTCTCTGATCTTTTCGTCAGCATGCAATTTAAGTCTTTCTAACATCATGCAACATAATAATTTTCCAGGTACTGATAATAGAGATATACCACGCCAGTTATTACAGTCTGATAAATCACCTTTCTTCGGTAACTTTACAATAATACTGTCTTTCCATTGTTGTGGTGGTTGTTCTTCTCTCCATACTTCATTTATAATATCTAAAATTCTCAAGAGGTTGTTGTCATTAACTGCTTTAATCATTTCCCCTGAAATTTCGTCAACTCCAGCAGCTTTAAAATTTTTTAATCTTTTAACGGCTTGTTTGATCTCGTCCAGCGTGAATTCATCGCAAGTTATTGGCAAGGTGGTTGTGGATGTTTCATTATTAAAATCAGGTGTTACTGTTGGTGGTGGTCTGTTTAGCACCTCCATGAAGTGCTCAGCCCATCTCTTCATTTGTTCTTTTTCTGTTGGTATTGAATTCCCTAATTTACCTTTAACAGGTGTTTCCATAGCAGTAGGCTGGTGACATAGTTGTTTTGTAATTTGATAAAGGCACCTACTATTACCAGTTCTTGCAGCATTTTCAGCTTCTACGGCCAGTTCATTGATGAAATGTCTTTTATCTCTTCGAGTTTTTGTCTTCACTTCTTTATTTAACAAGTTATAAGTTAGTTTGCAAGATTCAACTGCATTATGTGTACTTGCCGCTAGTAGTTTAAGTTTTGCTGTTTTCCTTTCTTGTATTTTATCCCAAGTATCTTCTCTCATCCATTTTTTCTTTTTATGTACTAGGTATCCGGTGGTCGCTACAGCTGCTTCTGTCATTGCTGTTCTCAGTTGTTCCCATTTAGTATCGATTGTCTTGGTGGTGATATCGTTGTCAATTTTGCCTAAAGCATCGAAATAGTTGTTCATTTTGACATTATATTCCTTCTTTATATCATTTGATTGCAGTCTGTGTACATCTATTCTTCTATTTTTATTCGGTTGGTATAACTTCTTCAGTTTAATTCTCATTTTAGCTACAATGGTGGTTCCAAAACCTGCCACTGCGCAATTCTGATTTTGGTGTTGTCTGACACCCTCACTATTTTCTTTTGGCTATAATTTGTTAATTCCTAGACTATTTGCGTAACGTTTAACATATTCTTTGTCAGCAAGTCCTAAGGAACCCAACTATATAAATTTTATGGGGCTAAGGGGCTGCGTTCAAAATATGCATTTTCTTCTACCTCCCGTTCACTTCGATCGATGTGGTGTCTGGGTACTGTCATGCTTTCAAACGTAAACCAGTATAATGTCATGTTTCCTAATAAGCGTTTTTCAGGTTTTTAAAACCTAACTCTCGTATGGGTAGTGTTTTTTATCACTGTCTATCTGAAAAAAAGTATTGCTTCTGGCCTTTCGCTTGGGGAGGGTGGCATTAATTGTATATCGCGAGACGCGTGTTTAGTGTTGCATGCGTTCCTGCTTTCAGCCCTCCCTTCTCTCTATCCTAAGTTCATCTGTCTTTTCATCACGCCGTGTATAAAATGAAATTAATGGAAGTATTAATTTAGGTCATTACGCCGGGTGCCTAGCTCAAGGTTTTCTTAGAAATGCAGTACACGTTTTATTGAAGAAAGCGTGTAGTGATGCAGTAGGCTTTTACTATCAACGTCTTCTTCTTCTTCGATCCTTAACCACCGACCGTCAAAGCAGTCAGTGGCCATCACGCCTAGTGGCGTCTTGTAGGGCAACAACAAATTGATTCCACTTTGCACGGTCGGTGGCCATCCTTCGTACAGTGCCCCAACTCTGGTTCATTCTTTGCATCTCAGCCTCCACAGTCCTCCGCCAGGTTGTTTTTGGTCGGCCTCTCTTTCGTTTTCCTTCAGGGGTCCAAAGCATAGCTGTTCTTGTGATGGCATCGGGGTCTCTTCTGAGGACATGACCAACCCAGCTCCAGCGTCTGCCAGCTATGATGGTATGCATGTCCTCTTGCTTGCTACGAGTAAGCAGATCTTGGTTGGTGATGGTATTCGGCCAAAAGATTCGGTGAATTTTTCTTAGGCATGTTGTGTGAAAAGAGGACAATTTTGACATTTCCTTCTCTGTGACTCTCCAGCATTCCGCACCATAGAGAAGCACAGAAAGCACACAGCTCTGGTATAATCTTAATTTTGTGCTTGTGCTGTATTGGGAGGACTTCCAGATGTTATTTAGGCTAAAGAAGGCTGTTCTTGCCTTATTCATTCTGATGTTGATGTCTTTGCCTGCCCCACCGTCTGGTGTTACTATGCTTCCTAGGTATGTGAAGGTATTTGTCTGTACCAGTTGCTGTCCCTATGTATGCTGTCAAAAGCCTTTTCAAAATCAACAAAATTTATGTAAAACTGTCTTTGCCATTCTGAGCACTGCTCTATAATGTTCCTGAGAGTGAATATATGGTCTACACATCTTCTGTTCTTTCTAAATCCTGCTTGTTCTTTCCTCAGTTTGTAGTCTACTGCCTTTGAAATTCTCTGTATAATTATCCTGCCTAGTATTTTGCTGGGAACTGAGAGAAGAGTGATTCCTCTCCAATTATTGCAGTCTGAAAGATCTCCCTTCTTGGGCAATTTGACAATTATTCCTTTGTTCCACTCTGATGGTGTTGTCCCCGTTTTCCACACTTGTGCAAATAGTGGTTCTAATAGTTCTGCTGCTAGCTCAGGGTCTGTCTTAAATAGCTCTGCATTTAAGTTATCATGGCCCGGAGCTTTACCGTTCTTTAACCATTTGATTGCTGTGATGATTTCTTCTTTTCGTGGAATGTCTGTATTTACATCTAGATCGTTTTCAGCCTCAGGAACATTCAATTGTGTCTCTGGTATTTCCTTGTTCAGAGTTTCTCTGAAGTGCTCTGTCCATCTTGTTTCTTGTCCCTCTGCTGTCTTGATGAGATTTCCTTACTTATCTCTTACTAATGTAATATCTTTTGCACCTTGTTTTCCGCTGATGAATTTAGTTATTTTGTATACTGTGCTTTGTTCATTTCTCAGTGCTGCCTCTTCTGCCTGTTTTGCAAGATCGTCTAGGAAATTCCTTTTGTTGGCTCGGGTTTGGCGTTTAACTTCCCTGTCCAGTTGACTGTACTGTTCGCTATATAGTTGCTTTAACCTGGGGGACTTCGCTTCTGTTTTCTTTCTTTTCATTTCCTTTCTCATCTTTATGGTGTTTAGTGTTTCTGGTGTTATCCAGTCTTGCTTCTTCTTTTCCTGGAATCCTAAGCATGATTTGCTACTTTCCTTATATATTGTTGAAATGGTGTTAAAATTCTGGTCTATATCATCAGTCAATGTCTTTTCCTGGCTTTTGGCAAATTGATATCGTTTCTTAATGTCGGCCGCAAACGCTTTTCTGGTAAGGGGGTCCTTCAATTTGCTGATGTCAAACCTTTTCTGTGTAGTTACAGTTGGTCCAGCCCTTCTTAGTTTCACTTTCAGTTTTGCTACTACTAAATGGTGATCGCTTCCCACATCTGCACCTCTTCTTACCTTCACATCTTGTAATGCATGTCTCCATCTACCGTTAACCATGATGTGGTCTATCTGGTTTCTGTCCCGACCATTTGGTGATTCCTATGTTAACTTGTGAATTTCCTTATGTGGGAAAAGTGTTCCTCCAATGACCAGGTTGTTAATGCTACAGAAACTTATTAGCTTATCCCCATTTTCGTTTGCTATTCCGCTGCCGCATTTCCCCATTGTTCTTTCATTGTATGTATTGTGTGTACCAACTTTCGCATTGAGGTCTCCCATTACTATAACAAGATCATATCTAGGTGTGTCCTCCATTTCTTTCTGCAGTTGTTGATAGAATTCATCCTTGACCTCCTCATCGCTATCATTCGTTGGTGCGTAGCATTGTATTATTGTAGTGTTGGTGAATCTCCCTCTCAATCTCAATCGTATCAGTCTGTTGTTGATGGGTTTCCATTCCAGTAATGTCCTTTCTATCCCTTTCTGTAGAATAATGGCTACGCCTTCACTGTGCTGTCCATCCTCTCTTCCAGAGTAAAGTACTGTTTCTCCTGTTGCTGTTTTAACTTTTCCTGCCCCTGTCCATCTGCTCTCGCTTATCCCCAGGATGTGTAACCTATAGTTTCTCATTTCTGCCGTGACCTGTCTTAGTTTACCTGTCTCGTACATTGTCCTGACATTCCAAAATCCTATTCTTGTATCCTGTTTTGCGGTCAGGACATCCGTTTTCATGTCAGTGGCTTCCTTTCGGCTTTCACCACTGACAGGCATACGAGCCACAGACTCCGAATGTCCATCCCGCAGCAAAGTTTGTTCATTTGATGTTGTTTCCGTAACTTCATTATTTTTTTTACATAGACAGGGGTGTCATCCCTATGCTAAAACCCCCAACCTGGAGGACCAGGGTACCAGCTTTTGTCTGACCCCTACCCACACAGACCAGTCCAGCTTGGTTGAACCTACCAGGAGTAAAACTCCCACTGGCATAGCTCTGGGGATTGTCAGGGTACGCAAGCTGCCATACCGCTACAAGGTATAGGTACCATTGATGGCAGACTATCAACGTGAAACGTTACAATTTGCAGACGAAGTAGAAAACAAGGGGGATTTCGAGTACAGTCATTGTGACAGCACTGTTCTTTACCATTCTTCTTTCCTTTTATTGAAGTTATTTGTTAGGCTTTACATTTACTTTTTAATTTATATATGTGGATTAGAATTTCACACGACAAATTCTCCCCACTTGAAACAGACGTTATATGTCAGTCTATAATTCTATATACACATAGAGAAATTTATTATCCTTCCTTCAACAAATAGTCTATCTCTTCCTTCAAAACTTTCTCCTTAGCAAAAGGAATCGAATAGGGTTTCATACAGACAGGTGTGGGGTCTATCAGTTTCATATCATATTCCAATAAGTTTGTATGCCCCGGTCGGTCTGTTAACACCTCTGCATGATTATCTAGAACCTGTTGCACTCTCTCTTTCTGATTTTTCGTTAAATGTGTACTGATTTTCACCTGCGCCGCTGTCTCACAGGGATGTAATGGATATTCAAATGATGAAAGTGGTTCCTTTTTCATCTCCATTGCAATGGACAAGGTCAACAAGTGTGTCTCTTCCTGATGTTCTCTTTCCAAATATTTCTTCAGGAGATTCACATGATAGATTTTTTCTTTCCCCTTCTTATCTATCTTATAATTGGTTCTAGACACCTTCTCTAGAACTGTATATGGACCTTGCCATCCAATTTGTAACTTATTTTGACTACCGGGTAGAAGAAGCAGTACCTTCTCTCCCACAGCCAAATCTCTGTCTTTAGCTTTCCTGTTATAATAGGCAGCATGTTTCTTCCTGGCTTGTTTCAAATTTTCATTGGCAAGTTTCCAGCCAGTTTTTAAACGAGTGGTCAGCTCATTCACATATTGGTATGAGGATGTAATATTTTCCTCTGCTTTTTCATCAGTCCACGTTCTTAACAGAGCTTCGAGTGGACCTTTTATTGGCCTTCCAAACAATAATGTTGCCGGGGCCATACCGGTTGAACTATGGGGTACCTCCCGATAAGCAAAGAGGGCGGCGTGAAGGTACTGGTCCCATGTATCTGGTTTTTCGTGTGCCAACTTTCTCAGGATTGACATCAATGTGCCATTAAATCTTTCCACTTGGCCGTTCCCTTGGGGATGGTACACACTACAATGGAAGTGTTTGGCCTGGAAGATCCTGAAAACTTCTTCTGTTAGTTTCCCCTTGAACTGAGAGCCATTATCAGTCAAGATTTGATTGGGAAAGCCTAACCTTGTGAAATTGTGAGTAATGCCTCTGCCACATGTTTAGAATCAATCGATGACAGGGCTACTGCCTCTCCCCACATAGAACAAGTGTCCACCAGAGTCAGAATGTAGCTGTTCCTTCTCTTAGTTCGAGTGAGAGGTCCCACAAGATCCACGGCAACTCTCTCAAAGGGTGTTCCCACTATGGGCATTTCCCCCAGAGTTGCTGGTGCAGTCCAATGCTTAGGTGCTACTCGTTGGCATTCTGGACAGGATTTTACATATCGTTTGATATCTTCAGTTATCCCTGGCCAGAAATAGTGACAAGCTATACGCTGTCCTGTTGCGCTGATCCCCATATGACCACTGAAGGGAATCGCATGCCCTAGTTCCAACACTTTAGTCCTATATGAAGTGGGAAGGACCAGCTGTCCGTGACCATTGGATTCAGATCCAGCCTTCCTATAAATCAGCTTGTTCTTCATATAAAATTCTCCCTTGCCTGGAGGTGTATGAGATTTGGGCAACTTCTTGAAACACGGCTTGAGTGTCTTGTCCTCCGCCTGTGCCTTCCTCATCTCATCTGGATGAGTATTTATTGGATTATCCTCCTCCTTTTTAGACTGTGATCTGGTCTGCACTGTTGCCAATATCACAGGTCTCTTGGGATTCCCCAAGAAGACATATCTACACCCCAATATCAGAGGGTAGATTGGCTCATTTATCACTGCTGCTTTTATGATTCCTTCCACATATCGCGTTTTCACCTTTATCCGTGCGACGGGAAGTGTCATGGTAGCTACATCCTTGGTTGCAGTTTGAATCTCCACTGTTTCTGTGGTGTATTGATCTGCCTGCACCAGGTGAGAACTCACAACGGAATCATAATCTAAACCTGTATCATATAAACACCTTATGGTGACACCATTACAGATGACATCTTCACACACTGGGGGATGGTATGGTTCCTGTAGTTCCGCAGGTTTGACCTTTTTTCCAGATGTCATAGCAGCACAATGAGGAGGTTTCCTTCTACAATGGTCAGTGTCATGATTGTTCATCTTACAATTTTTACACCATCTCTTTCCTTGGTTGTAAGATTTTCTTTCATCATATTTCCTTTCATCGAATTGTGGGGTTTTATTTTTATACCGTGGCCTATCAAATTGGTGCTTACCTTTGTTTTGATCTCTAGGATCAAATTTATTAAAGTTCTGTGGTGCCCTAAAATTTTCCACCTGTTTCTTTTTGTTACCTGATACCTCTGCCTGAGCCGCTTGATACCTTTCAGCAACATTTAGCAACTCACCCAGCCTCTCTGCACCTTGTTCCATGAGAAACTTTCTCAGGTCTGGAGTAATGGACTCTCTTAATTGTTCTATAAGGACCATTTCCTTAAGATCTTGGGTTTTCCCCAGAGAAGTCCATTTCTCCAAGTATGTCTCTAACCGCGCAGAGAACTGGTGATAGGTTTCACCTGACAGTAATTTAGCATTCCTAAATTTTTTCCTATAAAATTCTGCGTTCTTTTCATATCTCAACAAAAGAGCCTGCTTTAGCATGTCATAATTTTCTTGATCACCTCTGTTCATTTTGGCAAAAACTTCATAAGCTGCCCCACGAAGCCCTTGAGATAACTTTAAGCTCCACCTTTCTCTTTCTAACCCATACGTGGTAGCTAATAGTTCATATCTATTTAGATAGCTCTCAATATCATCGTCTTTCTCAACAAAATGATCTAAATGAAAGTTCATAGCTGAGGTTGAGGCTCCCTGACTAGCAGTGGCATCAGAGGTAAAGGGACTGGCACCATTTTCAGGAGCATGGCCTTCAAACTTAAACTCCCTTAGTCGTAACTCATGTTCCCTTTGTAATCTCTTCTCCTCCTTTTCTGCTTCCCTCTCTGCAGTCAATCTTCTTTCCTCTCTTTCTGCTTCCCTCTCTGCAGTCAATCTTCTTTCCTCTCTTTCTGCTTCCAATTTCTTAGCCTCAGCCTCAATCTGCAGCCTCTTAGTCTCAGCCTCCAGCCTCTTAGTCTCAGCCTCAGCTTGTAACTTCTTAATTTCCTTTTCAGCCTCTTTCTTTCGGCTTCTTTTTCTAATCTTCTTTCTTCCCGTTCAATATATTTGTCACATTCAGCAGTGACATAAGCAATCATAATTTGCCCGTCCATTCCTAACTCTTTTGCAGTCTGCACAGCAGCAGATCGAAATTTTGCCAAGTCGGCCATTTTCTAACAGGTAAATGTATGTAATGTCTAACTAAACAATACAATCTGTAATTACTTATTCAAAGACACCACAGGCACTGAGAGCTCAACCTTATTTAATTCCACCCAAGGATACCTTTTAATTCTTATTATTCCCTGAAGTGAATTACACCCAATATTTATAATAGGGAAAGATTCAAAATCCCGGGAGCGAGACCCCAATATATGTGGTAAAATGGGATGTTATAAATATTTATAGGGGACTTAGTGTACTGACTGAGATCAGCTGTGAAGGTATCTGTATCTAATAGGTGTAGTGTTTTACAGATAACCTTACTTGCTACCACATTTATACCTCAGTCAGAATTATTCTGGAATATTGTGATGACTACGTTAAATGTCTAGGGTTATGTAAATGATGAAGTGTAAGTCACAACAACAACAGACAGATAAACAATTTAATTTATTCCACCACACTTGACAACACTGTGACACTCACACACATTTAACACTCTATAAGACTATCTTAATTGAGTCAATGGTAAAAGTTCAAATATATATGTATTAATTACTTTCACTAATATATATCCTGATTCAACTACACAGTGAACCAGGAATCACAATCAAATGTAATCACAATTTATATGTACATAATTTATAAATATGAACCTTGTAGTGACATATTTTATTAGTATTATCCTATGTGTGTCAGTTGTGTAGTAGTACTATGAGGTAATACTGGTTTTGTTTTTTCAAGCTATGTTGTTATTTGTCATCATGACTTCAAGTGTTTGTTTATCTTGGAAATAGTATGGGGAATCTTCACCGTTCCTATCAATTTAAACAATGTATTGACCCTCAGTTTTACTATAATGTCAAGTTTTGAGGGGGACACATAATGTTGAGCTCCTCTGGCCACAGAGGCTTAACTTTCGTGATGGCGGCAGGAAAATACTCCTCTGCTCGATTGCTCCTCTGTGTTCTGGAGACACCTCACTGGTCGCTATCTGGACCCAGGAGTATGCTGTCAGCCTCTAGATTCAGCAAAGCTCCGACCAGGTGCTGCTCAATAACTTTAGGACCACAGTCCCTGAAACAAGAAGGTTGTACCTCCTATTTCAGAACTAATCTATAATCTATTTCCAGACTGAACACAATACATAACAAACACTGAGTTCAGAGCGGTAGGCCAACTGCCAGCTTCATCTGAAACAATTTACACCAGTATACTCCTTCCTAATGGTCACTACGCCTCTGCAATTCCAGCATTAGTTCTTTCTAGTCAATAAGATAGGTGTCAGTGTACTGTTTCGCAATTCCATGCAGTTTTACTTTTCTCCGACACCTTCTGTTCAGGTTGGAGCACTATATAGGCTTTGCCTCATGTTCGCTACTGAACCACACACATATATAGACATAATTTATCAATTTACATTCAATTTTCATTAAAAAGATATTGAATATATCAAGCTTACCACAATTCATGGAAATAATACACAGTTACGTTGACTGGCAATGAATATAGCACAATTTCGATCTGCCGATGTCCCAGGCTTTTATTTAGAAAAATATGCACTGGCGCTCAACGCACTGGTTCTTTAGTAAGTTTATTTGAAAAATGTGGTACTGAACTGACGCTCCTAATTGCCTATATTGGCGGGTCTAACCAATCGAGCCATGTTTACACAAGCGTTTGAAAAAAAGTACCCTTCCTTCCGTCTCCCCTAACAACAAAAGATAGTATTTGTAGCCCGACTAATCGTGTTTAGCCTTACATTTACTTTCCGCCAATCAAATAGGAGGTAACATGTTGGCCTATTTCCTGTACAATGGTGGTTCCAAAACCTGCCACTGCGCAATTCTGATTTTGGTGTTGTCTGACACCCTCACTATTTTCTTTTGGCTATAATTTGTTAATTCCTAGACTATTTGCGTAACGTTTAACATATTCTTTGTCAGCAAGTCCTAAGGAACCCAACTATATAAATTTTATGGGGCTAAGGGGCTGCGTTCAAAATATGCATTTTCTTCTACCTCCCGTTCACTTCGATCGATGTGGTGTCTGGGTACTGTCATGCTTTCAAACGTAAACCAGTATAATGTCATGTTTCCTAATAAGCGTTTTTCAGGTTTTTAAAACCTAACTCTCGTATGGGTAGTGTTTTTTTATCACTGTCTATCTGAAAAAAAGTATTGCTTCTGGCCTTTCGCTTGGGGAGGGTGGCATTAATTGTATATCGCGAGACGCGTGTTTAGTGTTGCATGCGTTCCTGCTTTCAGCCCTCCCTTCTCTCTATCCTAAGTTCATCTGTCTTTTCATCACGCCGTGTATAAAATGAAATTAATGGAAGTATTAATTTAGGTCATTACGCCGGGTGCCTAGCTCAAGGTTTTCTTAGAAATGCAGTACACGTTTTATTGAAGAAAGCGTGTAGTGATGCAGTAGGCTTTTACTATCAACGTGAAACGTTACAATTTGCAGACGAAGTAGAAAACAAGGGGGATTTCGAGTACAGTCATTGTGACAGCACTGTTCTTTACCATTCTTCTTTCCTTTTATTGAAGTTATTTGTTAGGCTTTACATTTTCTTTTTAATTTATATATGTGGATTAGAATTTCACACGACATTGTCATCATCATCATTGGTAACAATTTTTTTTTTGCAACCAGATGTTTCCCAATATTGGAAGTATTTTCCTCTTTTAACTGTGAACCCCAAGAGCACGTTCCTACATCAACTATTGGCGGTGACATTTTGTTCGTCCAGGAAAACAAAAACACCAGATTCGGCGTTCACCTTACTAGCCTTTGTTTGTTAAAGGATGGACTGGGGCCAATTTGAGAAGTGAACCTGATATTATATTTATTCAGGAATAATTGTATTTCCAAGGGATATCACCAAGAGTAGGTAAGAGTGATTCAGTGAATTTTCCAACATTGGATTTGCTTAAACTTGTTAATTTACTGGGTAGCATACAGTAGGAATTTGTTTACTTTACTGTCTACTCTGTAACATAGTGCTAACCTTCGATTGTTGGGTTATTAACTTTTGGGTTCTTTTCTCCATAGGAGGAGGGCGCATTTATTCTATTTCATATTATGTGAATCTGATTTTATTTGATCTTTCTTTAGATATTGGTGTTGTCAAGTTTAATGATAATAAACAACAAAGAAACTTAACTTTGTGTGTTGGTCAGACCCATACCCAATTAACCATAGTTTTTCATGTTTGTGTGTCTTGTTGTCACATCGCTGTGTGTGTGTGTAGTTAAACTTATATTTATATGTATGAGGAGGGCAAGGTTGTCTTGTACTAAATTACAGTCGTATAGATTAGCTGGAATAGAGAAACTTACTTATCCCAGAGACATATCTTTTTCCCTTAAGCTACCACCCGTGAAATCTATTTCTCACACCTTTCTCACGTACCTATCACCATCCACTCTACTCAGACGGGACAAAAAAAATAACTCACAACCTATCTGTACGACCTATCCATACACTTCCATCCTGATGGGTATCTATTTGTATTTGTTGGACTGACCCGAGTTGCTAGTTCATATGTGGTAAAAGCTGTATATGCTGGGTGAGAGTCTAACATAACTTCGTCCATGTAATTTAGTCTTAATTCTTTTCTCCGTTATTCCAAAGGTACGACCGCTAAAGCCACACTTGTAACCCCCAGTGATGTAGATCCGATTGCACCTGCTATTGTACACTATACTTGGCGCTGATTTATAACTTATATCATATAATATATAATTTTATTAGAATGTCCGTCCCGTCCCACAGAAACTTTTTGTCGCCGTCTGGAAATTACATAAAAGTCGAGCGATCTGGCTATTGCACTAAACGGCACAACGTTTAATATTGCGCGCATCTTTTTTCGCACCATATTTGCAAGTATATTTTAAATAATAAATAGAAAACATTTAGTAAATTGTAAAAAAATATACAATATATTTTATAATAATTATTTTTATCCGTTTGATTGTTTTCCTTTGATAGAGGATAAACTACATCTCTTGAAGAAAAAAATCACCAATATAGTTTTTTTTCATTTAAAACTTTACAAAAATAGGTAAAATAACTTCAATCAGAATCAACAACATGAGTTCTCCCAGTCTTCTAAATGTGCTGCAGATGCTGAAAGGTTAAGACGTTAGCTTTAGTTCTTTCCCAGTCATTATTTTGACGGGTGTATTTACTGGTAACTTATTTAATCTTGTTACTATGTGATGTGCAGCAGAGTCATATCTTATACTTCTGTAATCTATTTTTCCACTAATACAAGATTTATAAAACATGATTATTGCTTTAGTGCTTGCACCCCATCCATTTCCCTTCAAACATCTTAACAAGTTAGTCAATCCTCTACTAGTTTATCTGTGTTTATTCCATCTAAGCTGTTGGTCCAATGTGATTCCTTGGTATCGAGTAGTTTGGACTGTAATAATGTTTTGCCCTTGGATATTTATGTCTATAATTTTATTTTTAATAACCCTCCTTTACTGAAGATCATTACCATTGTTTTATTTGCATTCAACTGAAATCCCCATTTTGTAATCTATTTATATACTTGATTCATTTGCTTTTGTAATCCTTATATAATTTGGCAGATACACAGTTACAGAATATTTACTATGTTGTTGATTCTACTTTATAAAGTAATGAAGACTACTCCCCCTCCTTATATTTTTCCTCATAATGGATATTTTCTTCACTATTTAACACTAATACTCAAGTCCGCACATGAATTAATGCAGTAATTTGAAAGGCGGAAATGCTGTTACGGTTCAGAAAACAGTACACCCCTCCACTTTAATATAATTCTTGTTCAGAGTTTATTCTTGATTTTTTTCTCAAATTTGTTTTTTCTATTTATTTAACGTATAAGCACAATTGTGATTGTCCCTATTTACATTTATTTGACAAATGTGATGCCACTTTCTCATATTGGCGGTAGTTCATATTATTTGGAATTGAAAACAATATATATCCTAATTATAACCCATCAGATGTTGAACGGGATATCATTTTTTTTTCATTAATTAAAAAAAAAAAAAGTACATTCGACTCGCTGTTATAAAGTTCATTCAGTACTCGTTTAAAATAATAACTAACATATGTTTCAACACCAAAATTATGAGGAAAAACACCAACAAATTATTAAAAGAAAACATAACAATAATATCTCAAAACGTCACGCAACTGCTGCATTAACACTGTTGAAGACACTTGAACTCTGCGCGGCAATTGGCTTTTACTGTGGTTATTAAATTTTTTGACCGGCAACCATATTTAACGGAAGAAACATTTTGTGATGTTTAAAAAAAAAAACATTTCAGAGTGAATATAGCTAAAAATATAGTACTTGCAAATCCTTAAGCTGCATTTAGTTAACTTGAAAAAACTTTTTATATAACAATGTATGGTTTATGTTTAACAAAGATTTTATACCTTACATTTTATTTTATAAATACTTAACGGTCAAGTTTCACATTTTTATGATATCCCTTGCTGCCGTTGGGGCCTGCATTATGAACTGCACACATTTTGACATTATACCAATCAATTTTAAAAAAGGTCACGTTTGGCCTGTGCAGATTTAAATTGCAAAGACAACGCGAATAACAAAATAAAACATCGAGTCAGGGAGTATATATTTTAAAGGTTTTGACACTGTTTTGGAATATTGCTTTCGTTGCAAGAAACTTCAGTTTAGCCTTGCAAAACTATGGAGAACGAAAATGGAAACACGCAAGATCATCCCGATGACGAAGCACCAGTGGATTATGAAAATGTAAGTATGTGGGCGAATAAACCTAAAAGCTACGTAGAGTTTTAATCAGGAAGATACCACAATTTTTAAGTGATCTCCGCTACGAAATGTCAAACGAATCATTATTTGGTAGAAGTTATGATTGTTAGGCCTAGGCCTATAAAGACTAACCTAATGCTGGGTGAACAGATCCTCGATCAGGTCAACCACTTTAAATACCTTAGAGCTAAAATAGACTGGAAGGGAGGCATCAAAAAAGAGTTGGCTACCCGAAGAGCGGCAGCTGGGAGACTTTTCAGAAAATATATGATTCCTCAGCAAAAGAGAGATTGGCAAGAGGATGAAGATGGCTGTATCCTGCTTCACCTATGTCCCGGTCTTGGCATATGAATGAGTCATGGACCAGAACCCACAAAAGCCGGCTCCAAACCTCAGAAATGAGGTATCGGAGTAAGGTGGCAGAAGTAACTAGAAGAGACATAGTCTGCAACCAGACAATATGGCAAGGCCTCAAAACCCAACCCCTGCAGACCCAATTATAACAGTCCAACTATGATGGAATAGGCATGTATGCAGAATGGAAAGAAGATTGGCTACCACAACAAATATGGGAATCCAAGAGCCAGGGATCCAGACTTCCAGGATGACCCAAAATTCACTGGGAGGACAACATTAGATAATCCCCGAAGGACCGAGACTAGATTGGAACCAGGCCAGGAGGAAGACCACCAATAGAACAGTATGGCATTCTCTCTGGCAAACCTCTACACCCCAGTGTAGAAGAGGAATGACGTAGTAAGTAATACTTTCATTTGTATATTTGGTCTTAGTTTATCATATTTTATGTCTATTTTTTAGGGATGCAGCAATATTTTGTATGAGGAGACTAGCAGAACGAATATGAGATCCAAAAGTAGCATTTATTTGTTTTTCACACTCTACAAGGAGGTTTTTTGATGGAGTTCATAATGAAAAGCTAATTGAGTTCCTTTGAAAAATAAGTATGGGTGAAACAAAAAACAACAGACTAATTAGTAATCTGTCCTGGTAACAACCATCCACAATAAAATCTGGCAAGAATTACTTACTTAAAATAAAACAGGTAAAGGTGGTCCCATGGCAGATACTGCCATAGGGGAGTGAAGTGTTAGAGACTTCACCTATACAAGGTCTCAGCTTCATATTACCTTCCTTGCTGCCTTTATGTTCCTTAACTCAAGAGCTGAGTCAAGTACCTATTTTTACAGCTGGTTAGACTAGAGCATGACAAAACCTGGTTTCAAACCTAGTCCTTCTGCCTCAAAAAGCAAACACTCTGGTCACTGTGCCTCTAATTACTATCTAAATTTGTTTAAGAATAGGTGTGAGACAAGAATGCTTGTTGTTCCCTTACCTATTTAACATCATTAAAAAAATGCCAAGACAAAATAAAAGTGAAAGAACAATAAACATTTGTAGATGTACTGAAGATACAGCTGAAAATTGACAAGAATTGCTAAAGCTTGTGGAACAAGTAAATAACAGAAACCATGAATTTTGGATTAGCATTAATGAATAAAACTATGATAATGAGCAAAATAGATGAGGAACCAGTATTAAACATAAGAATGAATAGAGAAATACCAGAAAAAAAACGAACAGTTCCACATACCTTGGATACTTAACTGATGATGGCAGTTGTGAAACTGAAGAAGAAAATAGGAAACGGGCAAAGGAATATTCAGCAGCTTGATGAAATTAACATCTAATCAAATAACCAACAACAACAACAAAAGTTATCATTGCCTATCATCTCCTTAAGGAGCAGGACTTCAGCTAATTTAGGCCAAGTTTTCTTAGCATATCTACCAGTCATTCAATGTCTTTAAATGTATTTTTCATCCCTTTTATGTGTGTCACCAGTTCCCTTCTCCATATGTTTTTTTGGTATTCCCCACTTCTCTTGCCCAGTGGATTCTAGAACAAGGACAGTCTTGTAATGCTATCATTAGATTTCCTCAGTGTATGTCCTAACCAATGCCTGCACCTTCCTCTCACCTCTTGTCTTACTGGCAGTTTTCTGATTCTGGTTATCAATTCCACAATGGTAATCTTATACAATTTCAATCCTTCTGTCCTATACAAGGATCCATTTATGAAAGACTAACTTCTTGATTGTCAGTTTTGCTGTTCTCCATATTTCACAACCATACAAAAGGCATGCATTGACATTTGAGATGATGATTCTGATTTTTGTGTTGAACATGATGTCTTTTAATTTCCATATACCTCCCAGTACAATGAAAGCTCCTCTTTCCTTTCATATTATTATTTTGCCTGTTTTATATTTTTTTTATATATCAGTGTCTGTTCCAACTTTGTCTATATTGCTACCAAGATATCCATCCACAAGAGTCCACATCTTGGAGGAATCTTTCTTTAAGTGCAGTCTTGCTATCATTTGCTGCCTTTCTTCTCATAATCTTTGTCTTTGCCTTGAGTATCTTTAGACCCCATTGCTGTGACCTCTCATCAAGTATTTTAATTTTATCTTGCATCTGGTTATGGGACAGAAGAGCCAGGTCTTTGACAAAATCTAAATCGGCAAGCTGTTTAGTTAAAGTCCACTGCATTCCATTTCTCTGGACTGATGTCATTGTTCTCACAACCCAATCTTTTAGCAGTAAGAAGAGAGATGGTGACAAGAGGCATCTGAAGAGAGATGGTGACAAGAGACATCTCTACCACAATGCAGTTCTTATCTGAAATGATTCTGTAAGTTGTCCTTCACAAAGAATTATGTATTTTACCTCACACACAAGCAGTTGGAAAAAAAAAAAAATTAAGGTCCAGAAATGTTCAGTTAAAGAAGAATGGTGTTTATCTTATGGGAAAAAAAGAAGAAATAAAAAAGGAGGTCCTAGAAGAGCTAGGAATGAATAAGGATTAATGAAAGAAATAAAAATTTGTACATATAAAGAAACTGTTGAAAATCTTTTATTGCCTTTCAGCTCCATGTGAAAAATAGGCCTTCAACAAGATCATACTAAACCTTACTGACCTATGCTATTCATTCAAATGTTATCCACTTTTTCATGCATGAAGGCATATCTGGAGTAATCCTTATATGACCACCAGCTATGCAAAATTCTATAATGTACATATGTGAAAGTGAATCTCTGACTGTGAGGCTAATTACACTCTTGACTCTTGAAATTATGCACACACTTCCAGGGATTTTCCTTGTGTGAAACTTGTTGAGAACTCAGCATTGCACACTGAGCTCAGGGGAAGTCACTTGAGCCCTAGACGTGATTCTTTGGCTTTGACCTGGTTGGCTGAGAAGTGGCTATGTGCAGAACGTGACAATTCCTTGGGAGAGCCCAGAACCAGAGCATAGTATTTTAGCTCTGCATAGTTGGATGGTGTGAAATGCACAGTATGCCACACGCTTTTTTTCTACTAGCTTGGGACCAGATGTGATGATCCTTTAAATGCAAGCCAAGCTGGAGAAACTGAAGCTCATGACTTAACTCAACACATTTAGAAATGGCAGAAAAGCCACAGGAAAAGCCTAGACCTACAGTGTAGATAAAACTAAGGACTCTTCAATTTGGTATTGGTTGCAAAAAAGAGAGAAGCTCAGCAGCCCTAGTTAAACAACTACAACAGTCCACTTTTTCAGTGTGTTTTTTGGGTCTCTCTTTGTTTCTCTTTCCTTTGGGATTCCGGAACAAAGATTGCCTTGTGCCCTATCTAATACCACTGTCTTTTCCATGCCTCTTGTTCCACTGGTATTTTTCTGGTTCTTTCCATCAGTTCTTCGTCGGTGATTTTGTCATAACATTTTATAATCTTTCTTCTCTTTGCAGTCATGCATCTTTTAAAGTCTTAACTTCTTGGCTGCCGTTTTTATTGTTCTGCATGTTTCAGAGTGATGCAGTGGAACTGCCTTGATAGTTGGAAATTCTCATTTTTATGTTGAACTTGATTTCTTTGTTGGAAATAAGTGAGAAGACAATTAGCTCTGATGTATTGGAATTACTTTGATCAGCAGCTGATGTGAGCTTAGCTTGGTTGTGTGTTGATTCTGAAGCTCATCTGAATTTTATCTTTGGGTTTCAGATGTGTTCAATCTGTTTGGATAGGTGGAGGTCATCAGGAGATCACATGGCCACTCGCTTAAAGTGTGGCCATATTTTTGGATACAGGTAACTAAGCTTGTTTTGCGATTTTTGTGTGTGTATTGTATGAGATTTAACAGATTTTAGCTCTTCATAAACAACAATAATAGCAGTTGTCATCATCATCTTCAGAGATTGATATACCTTTTTTTTCTCTTTGGAGTTCTGCATCAGAGACTATCATCCATGTGCCCTTATTACAATCTTTTCCAATGGAGTCCATCTGAAACATGGAGAACAACAAAAACAACCAAAAAGTTACGGACTTTCTAAATGGATACTTGCATAGAATAGAAAGAATAGAAGGGTTGAAGTGGTATGACAAAATCAATTATGTAAAACTGATGACAGGAACCAGACGCATCAGTGGCACAAGAGATGAGAAGAGGACACTGAAGATCGATAGGACACACACTGAGGAAACCTGTTGATAGCACAGTCCATGTTCTGGAATCCACAGGGTAAGAGAGGTAGAAGAAGACCAAACAACACACAGAGAAGAGAACTGGAGACATACATGAAGGAGGTGAAGAAGCATGGAAAGACCTTGAGCTGATTGCACAAGACAGGAAACTTTGGCATAATGTTGAAGGCCCAAGCTCCTTGAAGAGCTGAAGGGTAACTAATGGAGTCCAGTAACATATTTGTTAGGAATATATGTCTATTTTTTGTGAGAAATCCAGCTTTATCTTCATTTGATCTTCAGGTTTATATCTTTTATTCATTTCATTTGTTTAATTCAGTATTCTTACTTACTTAATCGTTCCCCTTCTACTGTGAGGTGTGGAAGTTTGGAAGAGAGAGCGCCAGACTATCCTATCGGATGTCTTCCTCCTGGCCTGGTTCCATTCTAGTCCTCGGTCCTTCAAAGATTGTCTAATGTTGTCCTCCCAGTGGACTCTGGGTCGTCCTGGGGGGTCTGGATCCCTGGCTCTTTGTTTCCCATGCTTGTCGTGGTAACCGATCTTCTCCCATTCTGCAGACATGGCCAAACCATCTTAGTTGGGACTGTTCTACTTGGGTCTGCAGGGGATGGGATTTTAGGCCTTGATGTATCGTCTGGTTGCGTACCATGTCTCTTCTTGTTACTTCAACTACCTTCCTCAGATACCTCATTTCTGAGGTTTGGATCTGGCTTTTATGGGTTGTAGTCATTGCCCATGACTCACATCCATATGTCAAGACTGGGACATAGGTGGAGCGGTATACAGCCATCTTCGTTTTCTTACCAACCTCTCTCTTGCTGAGGAATCCTCGATTTATGGCCTGAAAAAGTCTCCCAGCTGCTGCTTTTCAAGTGGCCAACTCTTCTTTGATGCCTCCCTTTCGGTCAATAATAGCTCCGAGATATTTAAAGTGGTCGACCTGCTCCAGGACCTGTTCTCCCAGCTTAATATGATGTCTACTGTCTTCTCGTGATATCACTATGGATTTTGTTTTAGAGCTGCTTATGACCATCCCTCTCTTCTCCAGCTCTTCCTTCCAGATTTGCAGGTTGGATTGGAGATGTGCCTCTGATTTAGCAATCAGGGCAACATCATCAGCAAATGCCAGCTCTGAAATACAGACCTGTCTCATCTTCCAGTACCCCACTGAATACTTTCTTGTTCTCTCCTTACATGCCTTGATAACATTGTCCATGAGGTGTATGAAAAGATAATACCATCACCAACCAAGATCTGCTTACTCGTAGCAAGCAAGAGGACATGCACACCATCATAGCTGGCAGACGCTGGAGCTGGGTTGGTCATGTCCTCAGAAGAGACCCTGATGCCATCACAAGAACAGCTATGCTTTGGACCCCTGAAGGAAAGCGAAAGAGAGGCCGACCGAAAACAACTTGGCGGAGGACTGTGGAGGCTGAGATGCAAAGAATGAACCAGAGTTGGGGCACTGTACGAAGGATGGCCACCGACCGAGCAAAGTGGAATCAATTTGTTGTTGCCCTACAAGACGCCACTAGGCGTGATGGCCACTGACTGCTTTGACGGTCGGTGGTTAAGGATCGAAGAAGAAGAAGAAGTATGAAAAGATAAGGTGACAGGATATCACCTTGTCTTACACCAGTGGTGGTCCTGAACTCTTCTGACTTATGGTTTGCTGTCCTTGCATAATTTCTGCAAGACTTGTAGAAGCTCTGTATAGCATGAATCAGAGGTGCTGGAATGTTCTTCCTTGCCAAACAGTCCCAAAGTTTGCTCCAGGGGACCCTGTCAAATGCCTTTTCCAGATCTATGAAACAAAGATGGATCTCACTCTTATACTCAAGGGCCTTTGAACTCAGCTGTCTGAGTGGGAAGATTAGGTCTTGAGTACTTTGATTAGCTCGGAATCCACACTGGACCTCATCCAGTTGTGGCTCAGCTAGGCATCGGAGTCTCTGCTCTAGGATTCTAGAGTAGATTTTACAAGGGACACTGAGAAGGGATATGCCTCTATGGTTTCCACATTGTTGATTGTCACCCTTTTTGAAAATTGGTGTTATGATGGCAATCTCCCAATCCTTTGGTATGGTCTTGTTGCACAACGCTGCCTGTAGGACCCTTAAGAGTAATAGGTCGCCTGATGCTCCCATGTACTTAACCATTTCTGGTGTTATACCATCATGCCCTACTGCTTTGCCCATCTTGATTTTCTCCAGTGCTGCCTTCAGTTCTTCCATCTTTATGTCATCTTCATCACCATTGATTTCCTCTTCTGTGCTAGTGGTTATCATTTCTGATGCTTGACCTTGCTCACCATCAAGGAGTTCTGAGAAATATTCTTTCCATCTTTCCATTACTTCCTTTGGGGCAGTAAGCAATTTGCCTTGCTTGTCCTTTATAAATTTGAGAGGGCATTGTTTTTCCTTCCTCATGTTCTTTAGGGTCTTATAGAACAATTTCTGTTTTCTTGCGCATCTTTTTCTAGCTTTTCTCCAAATTCTTCACAGGACTTCTGTTTTGCTGCTAGCACCTTGTTCTTTGCTTCTGTTCTGAGTATCACATATTCTCTATATTTCTCTATTTGTCCTGCTGTGTTTTTAGCTCTTAAGTATTGTTTCCATGCAATTTTCTTCTCTCTTATTTTCTCTTTGACTTCCTCTGTCAACCAAGGTGTCCTCTTTCTCTTGTTCCCCAGTCGGACTTCACCACATGCTTCTGCAGCAGCTGTCTTTATGATGTCCTTGAATTTAAGCCAGAGGGTTTCTAAGTCATCAGGTTGTTCTTCAGTGTTTCCCACCGCTGTAGCAGTAAGCCCCTGATATCTGGTCTTAATTTCTGGCTCTCTCAGCTTGTAGGTCTTAATGCTCATTTCTCCCGTTTGTTTACTTGGTTTCTTGCGTGATGTTGGGCAGTTCCTAGGCTGAGCAACTCTTTCAGTTGTTCTTTTGATTGTAATCAGGTAGTGATGACTTCCAATCTCTGGCCCCCTCCAGACTCTAGCATCCCGGACATATTTGAATGAGGGACCTCAAGACGCAGCAATAGAGACCGCAGTCAGCGACTCATAGCTTGACTGCCTGCGTCAGGACCAGCGAACCAGAGCTGGTCAAGACCGCACTCCACCTCCACGTGGTGGTCCTGGAAACAGTCTGCAGCTGTGCAGTCTGGCTGAGCGAGTGTGGATCAAAATGGGAAGGCAAACCCGGTCCTAAAAAATGCCGTGCAGAAGTCGGATGTGTCGACCGAAAGGTGCAGATATCACAGCTTAGGCGTAAACAGACACAACGCAACCACCGTCCTTTTCAGGACGAACGAAGAAGAAGAAGAATATTTGAATGAGCTCCTCCTAACAATGGCATAGTCGGTCACTGACTTCTCATTCTTTGTTGGTTCACATCTAGTGTATGCATGTATGCGCTTATGGGGGAACTTTGGTGTTTGTAATGATCAGATTCTGCTCACTGCAGAATCTAAGGAGTCGCTTTCCATTGTCATTGAGAGTATCTTCTCCATATCTTCCGATAACTCCACCCCCATCTAGCATTGTCATTTCCACCCCTGGCATTGAAATCTCCGAGCATGATAATTTCATCTAGGCAGTCATCCACTGTCCTCTGAAGCAGCTCGAAGAATTTCTCCTTGAACCTCTGCTCTCTTATCCTCATTTAGCCCATACACTATGACCAGGTTGACTATGGTTTCTCCTTCTTTTAGTTTTACAACCATAATGCGCTCCAAGACAAATGTCCATCCCTTGATACTATCTTTTTGGTGTTTGGCCACAATGCAACCCACGCCCCCTTTAGCTCTTTCAGATGTAGGTACAACTGTAGAGCAGCATGTTGCCATCTAGATCCATGACTCCATGTCCCTTTTTCTTTGTTTCCGTTATAGCCAGGATTTCTAATTTTGCTTTCCTCATCTCTTCCACCAGCTCTTCTTCTTTCCCATTTATACTTCTTGTGTTCCAAGTTCCATAAGTCGTAGTCCGTAGTCCATTCCTTATTAATTCAGTATTCTTTTACTCAAAATTCTTCAAATTCCAAATATTTTTCTTAAAGCTTTGTCTTTACGTTGTTTGAGGATGCTTTATATATTCTTACTGGATTTCAATGTTTCTATTTACTACAAGAGCCGCAGTATATAATGCCTGCATCACCAGCATGCTTCTATATGGCAGTGAGACATGGACAGCCTATGCTAAAGCAAGAAAGAAGCCTCAAAAACCTTCCATCTACAGTGCCTTCACCATATCCTTGGTATTTCGTGGAAGGACAAAGTGACAAATGTCGAGGTGCTGTCACGTGCTGGCCTTCAAAGCATGTATACACTGCTTAGACAGCACAAACTACGCTGGCTTAGTCATGACTGCTGCATGAAAGATGGTTGCATCCCCAAGGATATTTTCTACGGGCAACTGGAAGATGGCAAAAGATCAATCAGGCTACTGCAGCTGAGGTTTAAAGATGTGTACAGGAGAGACATGAAGGCACTGGATAAAAATCCAACAACCCGGGAGAGTGAAGCTGCTGACCTCACCCAGTGGCAATGCTCCCTATGGCGCCAACTTAGATTGGGCAAAAAGAAGCTCTCACAACAAGCAGAAGAGAAAAGAATACGCCAAAAGGATAACCAGACAAAAAAAACAAACAGCGGAGGTCTATCATCTCAGGAGCACATTCCCATAGTTAGTTATGACGGTAGGGGGCTACTAAACTTACTACATGAGAACATTTGAGATGCAGGATTTCTGGAAATGTATCTTATTTTCAGACTGACCATCTTGAATCACTGTGTGAATGATCAGTGTCATAAATATTTTATGTACAGGCATGTTATTACACATTCTTCCATTTATTACAATTTTTTTTTACTTTCCAACTTATTTAATGCTCTTTGCCTAATAAATGTTATGTTTTCTGTATATGTGATACTCTGTGCTGATGTAGGCTGAATTATAAGCCAACATTCATTGGTTTTATAGTGTTTTTGTTTTCGATTCTATGTAAATACACAAGGAGTGAATTTCATTATGTTTTACATGACTCTTACACGTACAAATACATCAGTAGTTGTATACATGTATAGTTACATTATATACCGTATATATACTCAAGTATAAGTGGAGAAATTAATTCCCAGTTTTGACCTTAAAAAAAAAAACGGGACCCCGACTTATAGCCATGTCAAGAAAAATAAAGATTCCTGATTCATGAAACTGGTCAATGTTGCCGCGTGCCCCCTACTCCGTCTCATATCGGTGTCCTTCATATTTAAACTTGCTGCATCATTAAATGTTTTAACCAAATATCTCAAGTAATGCATAAACAAATGGGTTGAAATGAAGAACATTGGGACATGTTCTTTAATGTCACCCCTGTAAGTTGCCAATCTGCAGGCTGGTGTAGCCGTTTTACTAACCACCTTTCACTGTCTCTTCGCCAACGCACACAAATTGCACAGAAATTACCAGCAGCTTTGGAGGAAAACATACTCTAGCTTTTCATAAATTCATCATTGAAGCATCATGTTATCATACTACGACTTAAAATCGGGTCATTCATTTTCGACGTATTTTAGTTCCAAAAGTCTAGGGTCGACATATAGTCAGATTGATATATGGTACCTGTTTCTGCAGTTTTAAATCACATCCACATCAACTATTCAGTCACTCATTTCATCTCTTTTTTTTTTTTAACTCCTTATGGAGCATGGAGCCAACACTGCAGCTAATCTCCTTGCAGGATGCCTGTATCAAAGCACATGCTCATTGCAGCATTGGATTCTGTAGCAATCTGTTTTACACAATGACGTTGCCAGCCCCATTCAGAACCTCATATTAGTACTTTTAACGACATGCCTAAGGTGGCAGTAGTTCTATTCTTTCTTTGTCTCTCTCAGAGACCCCTGGGAAATACACAGAACACGTACACTATTGTATATGTAAATATCAGTAGATGAATAAGTTGGTTCCATTCTAGTCCTCGGTCCTTCAAAGATTGTCTAATGTTGTCCTCCCAGCGGACTCTGGGTCGTCCTCGGGGTCTGGATCCTTGGCTCTTTGTTTCCCATGCTTGTCGTGGTATCCGATCTTCTCCCATTCTGCAGACATGGCCAAACCATCTTAATTGGGACTGTTCTACTTGGGTCTGCAGGGGGTAGGATTTAAGGCCTTGACGTATCGTCTGGTTGCGTACCATGTCTCTTCTTGTTACTTCAACCACCTTCCTCAGATACCTCATTTCTGAGGTTTGGATCTGGCTTTTATGGGAACGACTAAGTAAGTAAGTAAGAATAAGTTGTCTACATCCACAACTAGTATACATCTCTGTTTACATTACATATTATATTTTTCCGTGTATTTATTATTATGTAGTCATATCTATGCTTACATACATGCTTATCTGCTCTTGCATTCTTTTTTTTGGGATGTACAGGCATACCTCTGAGATATTGCAGGTTCGGTTCCAGACCACTGCAATAAAGTGAAAATCGCAATAAAGCGGGTCACACTCATTTTTGTGGATTCCCAGTGCATATAAAAGCCTAAAATCATGTTTACACTATGTCTAATAAGTGCGCGATAGCACTAGGTCTAAAAAAACGATGTGCTGTAAAATGATAATTACTTTATTGCTAAAAACTCGAAGCGATGTTCCTGCTAAAATCTATCGGAAGAAGAAGGCACGTTGTAGAAAAACAACATGAGTAATGTGAAAAAAAGCGCAATATCTGCGAAGCGCAATAAGGCAATGTATACTTGTATCTATACATTTTGTACTTTTGCATCTGAAATTGTATTTCATAATTAAAACAAAATGTCAAAAACTATGATTATACATACATATATAAATGTTTACAGCTGTATACGAAGATGGATCCGATTTGCACATAACTGCCCACTATGCAAGTGCAAGAACCAGAAGCGCAATATGATAGGCGTGTTTCAAGTATGTATACTGTTGACATGTCCTGTAACTATATCGTTATACATATTTTTGTTAACAATTTATGATCTTGATAATAAATTTTTTTTTCTATTTTAAGTTATTCAATTTTTTAAGAACAGATTTGATTTACATCTGTTACAATTTAGTGTATGATATTATTATACTATTGGTTATCCAAGGTTGTGTTTAAGGAGATGTAGAAAGAAGAGGACGCTTCTCCCATCAGGCATGCCATAAGAAGCAACTAAGGTGATACTGTGTATTGAGCTGGAACCTCAGTTTATAATTTAAAAAAAAAAAGATGACAGAAATCACCACGGCAAGAGCCAATGAAATGCTGTGGTTAAGGCTTCCAGCATGGAGGCCTCTTGTAGTAGTGGTGCTGGCCCCATTCTCTTGGTGGAACTAAATGGGACTTTCATAAATCAATCTAAACATATTAAATTAAGCATGCCATAACTAGACGTGTCAACAGTGAGAAATGCAGTTAGCGACCCATAGCTAGACTGCTTGCGTCAGGGTCAGCGAACCAGAGCTGACCGAGACCCTACTCCACCTCCAAGTAGTGGTCCTGGAAACAGGCTGCATCACTGCAGTCTGGCTGAGTGAGTAGGGATCGAAGAGGGAAGGCTAACCCGGTCCCAAAAATGCCACGCTGAAGTCGGATGTGTCGACCGAAAGGCGCAAATATCGCAGCTTCGCTGTAAACGGACACAACGTAACCAATGTCCTTTTCAGGACAAACGAAGAAGAAGAAGAATCAACTATTATTGTTTAGTTTAAAATAACACACAACAAATTTAATAGACAATTAGTCTGTAACATGGGAAAATAAATATGGAAAATTGGGTGAAAATTGAAATTAAAGCATTGAGGTTCAGAATGTCTTTGATTTTTGCTGTAGCCTGTTACATAAAACTTAGCTCCAGATGAGTCCTGCAGCTGTGGTTTTCGTCACTTCTTGGTGATGAGGGCACTTCTTCACTCAATTCGTCCACTGTAGGCGGTTGGTGGTGATACTCTTCTCTCACGCTAGTGGCGTAAGAACTTCAGTACTTAAGTCTGATGTCTTGTAACCACGAACTGTGACAAATAGACAGAAACAAATGCCTTCTGCTGAGTACATTTATTCTCCGCAAACTAACAGGCCCATTTTCATGCGCTCCACCCACTAATGTTAACCTCTCAGAGGAATTAAATTCCTGAGCACACAATGTAACTCAGGGAATATGACGAAAATTCACCAATATCTTTCTGGGTGTCAACTAGGAAATTGCGTCTGGAGTGCATGAATAATGATTTGCCTGAATTACAAAGGTATATAAATCTCACAAATTGATTCTATACACTTTAGGCACCTGTAATGTAATTATCACTCATTCTCGTCGCTACTACCGTTGGGTTTCCCGCACGACTCATCAGAAACAATCACCAGCTCTTGCTGTAGTGGTTCATGAATAGACTATTTTCATATGTTGAGGTTGCCAGCCTCATATATAACCACTTAGCAAGAAATCTGTAGAATTTACATTAGTAAATAAATTGTTTACACTTACCCCAAAATTTTGGGAATACACACTTCTCCTGGCAGATTTAGAATGGACCCACAGCCCTTTAGTTAGATGCTGTTCGAATCAATTAGGTCTGGAAATATAAGTTAATTCCTCTGACGGCTTGTGTTCTGCAAATTCCTGGTCTGGGAAAACTGTTTGTATAATTCCTCTTATGACTTAGTCTGGGAAATATGAGTTAATTCCTCTGACGGCTGGTGTTCTGCAAATTCCTGGCCTGAGAAAACTGTTGGTATAATTTTTCTTATGACTGGGTCTGGGAAATATGAGTTAATTCCTCTGACAGCTGGTGTTCTATGAATCCTGCCTGGGAAAACTTTTGTTAAAATTCCTCTCTGACTCCTTGTGATAAAATTCCCAAGTTTCCAGTCTTGTATTAAAATGGCGGGTTTACTTGTGAATTCCAAAGTTGCCCAATACTCGATCTAGTACTTATAGTTGTGGAATTGTAAGTCCTATCCTCTTTCCTCTGGCTTTTTTTCAGAGGTGTTTAGTTGACGCTGCGATGCAGTCTGTCTGTTCTGTGTCTGATTTCTACAGTATATCTCACAATCCGGAGTTTCAAATCCCAGCTGTGTTTCCTGCTGAATGTTCCAATCAATTCATTGTAGCTTCTGGCGAACCAATCAAATCTATCTAGCACTGTTTGGGTGGGGAAGTTTATCATTACTCATCCCACATGTATTTGAAAATATTAATTTTAATATACACGCGCAGCCTCTTACAACAGTGATGTCAAATCGTTACATAAGACTTCTAGCGCACCTCTGTCTATCACAATATTGTGATTGTATGTTCCTGGCGTAATGTTTTCTGCCCAGATGTCTTTCCTGACAGATTACACTAGTCAACAACCAAAATGTACCAGAAATGAAAATAGCTGATCATAACTAATTTTGGTGTGCTGAAAACGAAAATGACATTAAAAAATGTTGATTGGCTCTAGTTTTCAAGATATATGCTACTAGTTTATTTAATTACGGTCAATTTATATATATGACGCAACTGTTGTGGACGATTGCATAATTTTTTCTAATGACCAATAAAAATGTAACTAGATGATGCAATCCTACCTATGATTACATCACCTTTGTGTATAAATATCTTATCTCTGATAAAATTTTGCCATTAGTTAGTGCATTTGTCCTTATCAAAAGTATCGTAGTTAGAAATGCCTAGGACATGTGTGAACAGTGCTAATAATTTCTGTTATATATGTGGTGAGGTGACATTTGTATCACAAAAACGAAATATAACTAAAGTGATTAAGAGGGCGTACAGTTTGTATTTTGGCTGCAGAATAGGAGATCAAGATAAGAGCTGGGCGCCACACATATGCTGCAATACATGTGCAGCACATCTTAAACTGTGGTTGACTGGCAAAAGACAAGCTATGCCTTTTGCAGTCCCAATGATTTGGAGAGAGCCCACTGATCATCTCAACAACTGTTACTTTTGCATGGTCCCTCCAATTGGGAAAGGCATATCAAAGAAGAAAAAATGGACTCTGGAATATCCAAACATCCCCTCTGCAATACATCCGGTACCACATGGCGATGACCTACCAGTTCCCAAAGTGCCAGAATCATTTTCAGCTGCTTCCACTGATGAAGAAGAGGACATTGGTGGTCCTGAACCATCAACCTCAAGCGACCCAGATTTTGAGCAAACTACATCCACTAAACCACACTTAATAACCCAAGGTGAACTGAATGATCTTGTAAGAGATCTGAATTTACCGAAGAACAAGGCGGAGCTTTTGGGTTCCAGATTGCAACAGTGGAATCTCCTGGCAGAAGATGTTACAATTTCTGTGTATAGGAACCGCCAGAAGCCGCTTATTACATTCATTTTCAAAGAGGGTGACCTTTCTACGTGCCACAACATTTCTGGTTTAATGGCAGCCCTCAAAATCAATTACATACCGGAAGAGTGGAGGCTTTTCATTGATTCATCCAAGACGAGTCTTAAAGTTGTTTTGTTGAATAATGGTAATGTGTTACCATCAATTCCAGTTGGTCACGCAGTTCATATGAAAGAAACTTATGAAAACATTAAGCAGCTTTTGAAGTGTATAAACTACGATCATCATCATTGGTCACTTTGCGGTGACTTAAAAGTGGTCGCTCTTTCGCTTAGACTACAGGGTGGATACACCAAGTACTGTTGCTTTCTCTGAGTGTGATAGCCGTGCACGAAGTGACCATTACATCAGAAGACATTGGCCAATCAGGCAGTCATTGCAGCCTGGCAGTAAGAATGTTAAGAACCCAGCACTTGTCGACACCAGCAAGATTTTGTTGCCACCCTTGCACATTAAGCTGGGTCTCATGAAAAACTTTGTCAAGGCAATGGAGAAAACAGATGAGGCTTTCAAATACCTCATCAGAAAATTTCCAAGACTGAGTGAAGCTAAAATAAGAGAGGGAGTATTTGTTGGTCCGCAAATTCGAAAACTTCTTCATGATGACGAGTTTCTTTGCGTGTTGCATGGCAAGGAAAAAGCAGCATGGCTAGCATTTAAGTCAGTGGTGGACAATTTTCTTGGAAACAACAGATCTGATAATTACAATGAAATTGTAGAAAATCTCCTTCTGAAGTATAAGAGTCTTGGCTGCAACATGTCTTTGAAAATTCATTTTCTGGATTCTCATCTGGATTTCTTTACGTCAAACTGTAGAGCGGTCAGTGATGAGCATGGTGAACGATTTCACAAGGACATTGATGCTATGGAGACAAGGTATCAAGGCAATTGGAGCTCTTCAATGCTTGCTGATTACTGTTGGACTGTGACAAGAGGCACCTCATCGATTGACTACAAGAAGCAAGCAAAGAGAGCTCAAATAGCGACTGAATAAAGATGGAATGGGTACAAATGTGCCTTTTTAAAACATGATATGTGAACTTTAAATAATGTTTTTATTTTTTCTATCATTTTATGTTGAAATATCAATTAATTGAGTATGTAACCACAATTTTTATAATGCTGAAGTAGAAAGACTAGCTGTTCACCCCAGAGAATTAAACAAGCATACATTATTTGTATTACTGTAATGTAAATTCATCATTTTAAAAAAAACAGAGCCAATTGGTGAATTTCATTATGATATTTGAAATCAGCATGTCAAAATCAATAAGAAATGGTATATTTAATTTCTGGTACAAATAACTTTTGAAAATTTGTTGACTAGTGTTATCTAATTATCCCCTTTATCTGCGTGCCTCCGCCAGACAGATGTCTGGTCAGACAGTGTTGTCTTCTTTCATCGTAGCACAATGCAAGCTTGTGTCAACATGATCAACAGCTTTCCAATTGGGTCAGACGTTGGACCGACACGTTTCCACAGGTGGTCATACGGATTCAAAGAGATAAGCGGGTGACCGGTCTGACTAGGTATTGTTACGACAATACCACAGTTCAGCTGGCAGAACGTTAACACGCCTGAGGAGTGGCAAACAATAAGATACGAATTACTCTCGTAGCAAATACTGCCACAGAGGAGCGGCGTGTTAGAGACTTCACCATGCTATGTCCAGCTTAAAGCAAAATTGTGAAAATAACGAATGAAAAGGCATGATTTATGCCAAATAAAAGCGATGAGTGAGAAA